>CM037460.1:14675485-14756485 GCA_021014325.1 Plazaster borealis
ACCTAAAGATGTAGCATTTCTTCCACCCTGGCATAAACCTACAGTTTTCAAAGGAAGATTGTTAGAAATTTTCGCACAAATCATTGAATGGGAACTTCTTATGAAGTTGTACCTTGTGTGTGACATAATTAAGTTTGGCACCGAGAATAATCAAGAACCGAGTTTCGAAAATTACATCTGAAGTGATAGTATGCACAACGTGAAAGTCAACAATTTATAACAATAGTTATTAATAACCACAGGTAGACTGATAAATCCTGCTATCTCTATGTCAGAATGAGTGGCAGTTTTAGCTAGCACCAATTAAACGTGGTTTTTTCATTGAATTCAACAAAGAATGTACTTTTCCTCTTAAAACCCTCCGATGGCCTACCGGTCTGCAGCCAGTAGACCGAAAACACATTTTAGTTAATTACTCGTTCGGTTTTTAGCAAAAATAGGTGAAACCTTTTAAGTTCTATCCTCAGACAGGCCCAATTGACATGGTCTATGACCCTATAGACAGTGTGACTCATGGGCTCGGAATCTCCAGTTAGAAAACACTTTCCCCATAGGCTTGCGCACAAAAAATACTGCGTTTTTACAGTTAAACACATACTAATTAACCCAAAACAAATTTTAAAATTTAAATATGTTAATTTTTTTGGTCAAACTCTCTCTACAACCTCTGGAAAGGTTATTAGCTTTGAAAAAATATGGAATCCACATTACAAAGGAGTTTACACACGTTTCACCACGATCTTCTGGCTGCAGTACCCTAGGGCAGCCGTGTAAATCTGACAGGGGCGGGGCATCGCAGGGTTAACCAATCACAATCAACAAGACACATAGAAGCACCCGTATCCACAAATGTTCAATTTTTACATTGTTGATAGTCACATAGATAGTATTTGACAAACTCAGATCTATCTCAACATTGTTATCGTTGTCACTTTTAATTTTACAACATATCTTGCTATTTGACTTTTTCTGTAAAAGCCCATTTGAATTTTCCCCACCCACTGGGACCTGTGTTTTTGTGGGTTTGCTATTAGCAGGTGGGTTCTTTAATTTAAAGAATTTCCTCGAACATCATACTTAGCTCTACAATACCTCCACTTATGCAGAATGGCCTTTTCTTCCACACCTATGGCAAATAACAAAGACTGATTAGCTTGCCTGGAATGCGTATACGTTGAACGAGTGTTGACTTGGTTTTGTTCTTTGCTTTGTTCTAACCTGTCTATTCTACCAGCTATGGAATGCATGGCATCTTTTAGCGATTCCAGTGTGGTTTGTATAGAAATAACTGTGGCGCTAGATTTTGATTCATTCTTTTTACATACTGGTATTTTGGGTTCTTGTGCTGTGTGTTGAACCGAGATACCAAGTCTAGCGTAATTCAGAGCTTCATGAAAAGATTTGGGTTGTTTCGAAAATACAAACGATCTGAGGGACGGTAATAATCCACGCACAAAAATAGACAAACATTCAGCATTAGACTTCTTTATCTGTTTACACATAGGGGTCTACGCATGATGTCTGAAGCATAACCGTCTAGTGTCTCAAAAGACGACTGTTTACGTTCAAGCGATTTTGTTTCAATTTGCCACACCCAAGATTCGCCTTAAAATGGTTTTTCAAAATATTTTGAATTTCCCAACCGAATTATTTTCTTATGCTCGAATAGTTTCCAAGAAAATGCGGGAATGGCCATCGATTCGGCTAAGCAAAGCCAATGTCTTTTTGGCATCTGTGTTAATGCTGCAATGGTTTTGAATTTTGAAACAAACTCATCAATGTCTTCCTCTGGTTTGCCTGAATATTTCAGACCTAAAGATGATAAGTCATATTTAGTCATTGCCATTTCTAGTTTTGCTTCTTCCTTCACCTCCATTAACACAAAATATATATTTTAGACACTGTAAGTGAACTCGGTTTTTAGATTCTATATAACGGGAGGCACAATGTCTTTCATAATTCGAAATCACTTAATATCCAGATACAGGCATAAAAAACTGACTCAGTGGTAACGAGCAACCGTAGAAAGCTGTTGATAGTATAAAACATTGTGAGAAACGACTCCCTCTGAAGGGCGTAGTTTTTGAGAAAGAGGTAATTTCTCACTAAAATAATAAAAAACTTCTTGCATAAAGTTTGTATTCCTATCTGAAAGCACACAAATTTGCCAACAAGCGTGTTTTTTCTTTCACCATTTTCTTGCCACTTCGATGACCAATTGAGCCCAAATTTTCACAGGCTTGTTATTTTATGCATATGTTGGGATACACATAATGAGAACACTGGTCTTTGACAATTACCAAACGTGTACGATGCCTTTAAAAATAATTAGGAAGCAAACTTACCAAAAACGATAAGGGCAGCTAGCCGTAGGGCGTTGGCCGTCCCGGGAATGTTGCGTAAAAACACAAATTTCTTTGAAGTGCAATACCCGGATATTCCACCATTTGTTGTGTTTCACTTTAAGAGAAACTAAACTAAATGAAGACGGAAATAAATCTCATGTTGAGAAATTAAATTCTAGCTCAACTTATTTATTAGAAAAGTTTTTTACCTTGGAAAATCAGTGAACATTGGAAATGAATACATAAGTGCGAGCCCAACGCTCCCTGGAGCCATCTGCGCCAGTTCAATAGGCACAGTCTGTTTTACTAGACAATGAGGTCGTATAGCGGGTTTCCAAAACGACAGGAAGGGGCTCCACAATACCTCTATAAACATTCTTTTGAATAATAACGTTTTTGGGGTCATGCAACTGATAGATTGTGTAATTATGACAAGTTGCCACTACCTGGGGGTTCTTTGCTTCAACTAAATAAACTCCCATGTTACCATATGCTAAAAAATGCTAAATATTCCAATACTCAAACAATTATTTCAAAGTCTCTCAGCCTCTTGAAAACCAATCAAATATTTTCAGACAACTAAACTTCAGATTTTTTTTCAATTCTTGGCAGGTCAGCCGTTTGGATTTTTTGCTAATTACCCCAGAAAAATACACCCCTGAAAAAAATGTTTTTTCCAAAACCGACTTGCTGCCAGTTTTCGTGAAGCACTTCTCCACTTCCCCGGTCAAATAGGGCCAACTTTAACGCCTAAAATTATCAAGTCTCCTCAACAGTTGAAGCACAGAACCCCCAGGTTGTGATAGATTCTCATATTTACACAATCTATTAATTGCATGACCCCCAAAACGTTATAATTAAAATTAAGTTGTGGGTTTACAAATTATGATAAGTAGCTTGGCGCATGAATTCTGGCTTATTTAGTGTGGTGCACCCTTCAGAAGAATGCGTTTTTTCAATAGCGCCACCAATAGTTGATTTTTGGACAAACATTGGTGGCGCCCTCCTTCTTCTTGTTTAATTATCTTTGAACTCGATTTGAATGGCACCTCCTCCTGCTGACTGCTGTATGCCAGGATGTTCTGTAACTTCTGTTGAAGTTCTGATGATCCTGACAATTCTTAAAATATTTGAAATATCGGGTAAGTGATTGATGAATTTTAACTTTTGTCATCTTAACTTTGCATTGATTAATCTTTTTTTGTATCTAGTGGGCGTAGTGGTTGTGGGCCTGATCTTGCGTGTGTCCAAAACGGACGGTACAAGTTTACAGCAATCCAGTCAGCAGACATGTCAGATCACGTTCACCAGTTCACAATCTCCCAAATCAATGAATCAGCTGATCGTGCATTGTCTTGAGCTTGTAAAAAGTTGTATTTTGTCAGTACTAAATATGAAATAATTGTGAGGTTACACTGATGTCTGTAAGTTATTAACTATAGGCAGTTCCGTCAACAGACATTTCGTTTGTACCCACAACCTTATGTTATGGGGCTATGGATGGAGTTGTTCTAAACTTCTATATTGAATAGGCCTATATCATGTCATATTATTCACTTTTCTAAAGAATTCCTCTGTCTGTGGGGTCCAAGTTGAACAAAGAAAATGTTCTTTGTGGGGTCTATTGTTTCATTGTTACTAAAAAGTAAAAAGACTCCACAAAGGGCCCTGCTGTGTAGTTAAGTAAGCCCACATTTCCCTTGGCACACACAGACACAACATTATGATTCCACGAATTGGGTTTGTGGGGTCCAGTATGGGTTGCAGTTCTATTCTTTTTCTAAAGAATTTCTCTGTGAGGTCCAAGTTGAACAAAGAAAAACTTTCATTGTTCCATTGTTGTGGAAAAGACCCCACAACTTGTGGGGGTCTCTTCCACAAGAGCCCCTGCATTATAAGCCCACACTCTCTGCCTCTGGCCCTGAAAAAAAGAGCACAATTATACTAAAACCATAACTTAGGCCTATGTTTCGTTCGTTTCACGTATCCAAAACCTTGCAGCAGGCTTATCTCTTCTTACTGACATTGGAAAAATTATCAAAATCAGAGGTAAAGTTTTGTAGATATCGTTGAAAAAAGAGCAATCCCTATTCCAGTCTGCACAGCCTTGCGCGAAAACTCCCATTCAAATCAAACCTGTGCGTGACCAGTCAATCAACTCGCAGTCGGAAATCTTTGTTACTCAAATTCGGAAAGTAGGCCTATCCAAAAAACTTGAGTTTGTTTTTTCGTGCTTTGAATGGATTTGGCATTTTGGCTGGAGGAAATGAGAAAATTTCAACGTCAAGATGCTTCGCCTGCTGCAGATTCTCTAAATTTTCTTGGCTTTTATTTTTTGTTTTTAATTTTTAAAGTTTTCTTAGTAATATTTTGCAAAGAAAATTGCAGTATAACGTGAGCTTATTAGCAAGATGGCTTACATAATCAAAGTTATATTTGTGAAGTTTTGGGGTAAGTTCAATTAAAAACCGTTAAGTCTTTTTTAGCACTCCATGGTCACGCGAACCATCTCAAACATACTTCGTACTGAGCATTAGTATTAGTTCAAGACACTCCTCCGAACACTGCGCACTTTCACTTGCGAACTACCGTTGATAGAAGGCGCTCTCTCAAGATGAACCGCGAAGGTCTTGGAACCAAGACTAATGTGCAACGCACGCCCTCTAGTGTCAAAGTGTTGTCATTTCAGTGAGCTACCATAACAGTAATATTTTTCCTCCATGTTTAGACTACTTACATGTAGCATAAAAGTCTGACTTGGGTCTAGGTTAATCTTTTCTGTGTACATGTTTCGGTTTTCAGTTTTCCCGCAAGCTGTGATTGACGCTACGCTTCGGCTAAAATAAGGCATAAATTAGAATAAAACAAGAACTGATACTCCACGTTTTTGAACAACCCTAGCTCATAGCAAGAGGTACTTATTTTTGCAACCAAACATCACATTTTCAAACTTTAAATGCCAGATCACTTTTTTGTGTATTTCAGACTGCAAGTTTGAGAAAGAAAACTTTTTAATTTATCTTTTTTACTGGAGCCGGTTTTCACTGCAGGGTAATGACCGGGTTGGTGGCTGGCTACTGTTGATACATTTAGGCGAGGTCCAATAACACTAACATTAAACAGTGCTCAGCCAGCCACCAACCAAGGTCATTACCATGCAGTGAAGACCGGCTCCTGACCCTGTGTTATTGCCATTAATAAATACCTGTAATGGAAACAGCTAGTAAAAATCATACTGATTTTTTCTTTCGACAATAATGATATTTTTCGAATTGTTTGATTCATGTTCAAGGGCCATTCTTTAGGCTGTTCATAAATCTTTGGTTTTTGTTGGGCATATGCTTTGCATATTTATGGCATCTCGTTATGTCATAATAGCATTTCTAACTTCATGTTGTGTTGTGGATGAGCAGTTAAGTGTACCGGACAGCGGACACAAGCTCTGTTGTTTCTGATCAACAGAGTGATGGGTTCGAGTCTCGGTCTTTGTGTCCTTTAAAGCAAGACACTCAACCAGTATTACTTCGCCCTTCGGATGGGATGAAAGCCGTATGTCCTGTGAGTTGTGTAATAATGCACGTAAAAGAACCCAGTTACACTTATTGCTAAGAGAAGGGGGTTGCCCCGATGTTTCTGGCAGTGGCTGCTGAATGAGCACCTTGTAAACCATACATAAATGGGTCTCATAATTATAAAACATAGTTCTCTGGATCTCTGCTTAACCTGTTAAAACAAAAAAATATTGAGCGCTTCAATATGTTATAATTCGCTATATTATAAGAACCCAGTATTATAATTATTATGTTGGTTTCATGTTCATAATGGCTATCTTAAATTGATACATTGTTACCTGTGCGTTCACGCGGCATAATCTCTCCTAGCCAAAAAACAATACTAAAAACAAAACCCAGTTGAATTGATAGTTCCCGCACAACAAGCACAGTGCGTACAGAACTTGTACACAACATGCTTTCTTTATGTCACATGTTAGGCCTAATACACCCCCACGTGACCATGTTAGTTGTTGGGATAATCATATACATGTAGACCCATAAATAGTGCCAATACACAGGACTCCTTCTGTTTCTTGGCCCTAGCCGCACTATGTAGCATCAGGAACTGTGATGATCTTTCGAATGGAAACTCTAGTTCTTTTGCCGAAATTTTCCCCCATGTGAAAGTTCCCTATTGAACAAATTTTAAAATCTTTCTGATAGGCCTAATGGAAACTTTTTCCCTATTATGTTGAATGTAATTCTAAATATCTCCCTGATTGTTGTACAAAATCTCCCTGATTGCAAGATGCAAATTTTGGCAGCTCTGGCCTAAGCACGCTGAGTTGCAACAAGGTCCTCACACTCCTCTGAATGTTTTCTTTTACTTGGTGGGGGCATCTTTTGTTTTAAAATGGGTTTTTTTTTTTAATGATTTTTGTGAACTTCATCTGAAGTTGTGGTGTTTGAAGTCAAATTTTAATTTTATATTTTGTTGCGAATTGGCCGCAATTCGCGTGATCAGCCCGATACGCTAGCTTGTGCTTGGGGAGAACCCTGTTACAACACTGTATACTTTTATGCTCTTCAGCGTTCTCCCTTAACAGCGGTCCACAGGCCAAATGCCAGTAAGAAACACTTGAGGACCTGTTGAAATCCACATCAAGTTCAGTGTTGAAAAGCATCCCTATTTCATTTGAACTATGGACTAGGGAAAAAGCTGATGGACTAGTGAAATGACAAGCTAACTAGTCCTGCTGGCTAGTCACTGAAAAGGTTAAGGGCAAACCCTTCTCTTTACTTTGTTTTAACATTTGGACAGCAATGATCACACTGTTAAGGACAGCAACTTGATAACCCTATGGAGGTAGAATCACTGATACCTAGTTGGCCTTTCTAGCACGGGATGGTAGATAAGAACTTTCACTGGACAAAAGCTGGAGTTCTAACAAGAAGTAGGAATGGTATCAAAATTGCTGTAAATTTACAAAAAAGCAGCTTTCTCACTTAACGGTGGTCCGCTGGCCAAATGCCAGTCAAAACAGAGAACCAGTCAAAACTATCTCCAAGTGGTCCAGCTGGCTAGTTCAGTGTTGGAAAGCATCCGTATTTTAGGCCTCTTATGAAATATGAACTGGTGAAAAAGCTGGTGGACTAGTGAAACAGCAAGCTGATTGGCCCTGCCAGCTAGTCACTAAAAAAGTTTAAGGGCAAACCCTGAAAAAGGGACTTCCAAATTGTTCACTTACAATTACTTTTGTGCACAGCCACAATCATGGGTACACTTTTTTTTACAAAAAAGACACCAAATGAACGATCAGATAAATATTGAGTAACTCTTTGCAGATCTTGTATTCTACAAACTCAAGCACTTGTTATTCATCATTGACACAGCGATTGTTAATTGATATATACAGGGGTAGAAATAGACATCCGACATACCGGGGCCAACTTTAGCCCCTGGGTTAGCAAAAAAAGGACCGGCCCAGGAGCTATCCTCCTGGGACTAAGGGCTTTTCCCTAACTAATTTTATAATTCAATATTGCACTGTTTCAGCCCGGCCCCGGCACCCACAAAAATCACGAAAACTACCAGCATGTATGAATCATCCAACGTTTTGGGTCGCCTGCAAGTTTTTTTACAAGCACACAATTTTCCAAGTGTTGAAAAAAACACACAAAAAAAACACACGGAAGTGAAGTTTGTAAAATTGCGTTTTGGGACGATCTTTTCCCCTAATTTCTGCCCTTAATAATACTGTTTTCATCAACAGCAATTTGCATGGTTTCGTAATTTGAGGATCGGTTTTATAGAACTTTTTTGCACTGAAATCTTCGTGATTTAAGATCGATCGACAACGCACATTGGGAAAATTGTGTGGCGAGAGCGATGTGTTTATGAGTACGAGGTTAACATTTTGGAAGAAATATTACAGGAACGAGGTTAAAATCAGACTCCACCGCGCGTCTTTTGCCCCTGGAAATTCAAGTTGTGTGTTTCCCTTCTCGCCTTCATATTATTGTACGGAACATGGAGATGAGAGCCAGACTAATAATAATGCATGCGTGTTTTTACTGGAAATAAACGATCGCAATCGCGATCGCGGCCACATTAAATCTAGCAATTATCAAGACTTGTCAAACAATTTTTCTTGTCAAACCGTGTGGGTGTAAAGTTATTTTTTATAACTGTTCATGTAAGAATGGGACCAAGGGTTTTTTTAAGCGCCGGAAGCGTTGTAGAAATAGAGGGTCAAGGGGCTTTTTATTGGGGACCAAGCGCTAATAGCGCCGAGGCGCCGGGTTATTTCGACGCCTGTATATATAAATAACATTGAGATAACTGCAACATCAGTGGTTTTCAAACTGTTGTTCATAAAATGGAATTAAAAAAATGTGTACCCATGGTTGTGGCTCTGCACTTTTACATTGTACAGTGATTAAACAAGCAGGGTGTCTGAAGTTAGAATATAAATGGCCTCCAATAAAAAAGATAGGCCCACTGGTTAATATCCTGGTTGACCCTGGTTCTTATCAGCCAACCCCCCTCCCCACCTTTCCCCCACCTCCAGGTAAACAAAAGATAGTGTTTAGCCTACATGTATGCATATCCCCTGCAAACACTTTATTTGATCTGTCCAGAACAGTTTTAGGGGTGGCTTTTAATACCAGTGTATATTTGCTTCTCTTAGCAACCACATAATGAGAAGTGGAGACCATTGAAGGTGGACAAAAAGCTTCTTAATGTAGTTGCAGAGCAAGTACAACCACTGAGCTACTGTCTATGGACCCAGAGTGTTTCTGCTGTAATTCTGCTGTAATTTCAAGCTGTTATCGGAGTGTGTTGAATGGGGCAAAAGTTGATAGGGTGATTGTCCAATCATCTGTCCTTCATTCTGTCCTTCATTCAGTCCTTCGTTGGTTGAGTCGTTAAGTCATTCAACGTTATACACATACACAGACCAGTTCGCAGCTTGTTTACTGAATCTCTATTTTGCTGTGTTCATCCAGATACTGCAGTATGGCATACAGGGTAAGTTAAGACTGGAAAATACTTTTGAACTTTTCAATTTGTTGTTGATGTTTTTTGTAAATTTAACTTCATAGACAAAAATTACTCATCTTGACAATTAACTTAATTTGACAAAATTACGCAGTTTGATATGTGTACATGAAGAACTTTTCTTTAAAAACCTACTAAAAACACATGAAGTGGTACATCTTACATAGTACGTCTGCCTCTTCCAGATTGATAGATCTATAATATAAGGAAGGAACCTACATGTACATGTGTTGTACATGTCTAGCTTTATCCATGACTTCAGTCGCCAAAGAATTTTGCAAGATATTGATAAGTTTCTGCTCTATCCATTTTCCCTTGTAGCAAGCGAACAATAATGTCTTCAACACGCCAAAGACGTACCAGGCAGCCTCTGGTGGAAATGGGCTAGGCAAACTGCGCTCCCCTACCCCATCAAAATGGGACACAATGAAGGAGCAACTAGGAATATCTGACGGTGAGCTGAGAATTTTATTTTTAATTCTTTAGAAAGAAATTTGTAAGCGCGGAAATGTATTTCTGGTTTGTTTAGATAGAATGCTGGTCAACTCGTACGCAGGCAAACTTGTACACACCAACTCGTACACACACAAACTCGTACGCACACAAACTGGTACGCACACCAACTCGTACACCCACCAACTCGTACGCAAGTATAATTCAGTACGTGTTAAAATGTTTCGCCGTTTTTATGCAAAGTATAATAATAATAAACTCGAAACCATACTAACAAGTTGTAGGTGTAGGTTTTTCGAAAGGTTTGACAACTATTAAGTTTTCCGTTTGTGATTTTGTTTCCCCCTTTAAGAGTATTATTAAAGAGTATTTCCAATTTGACGGATGGCTTTTTTTTCGCAAGGTAGGGCCTATTTGACATTTTTTTTGTTTTATGGATACTGTTATATTGTAAATTTGTTTGAACACTTTTTAAAGAAGTGCCGGTTAAATGTTGAAATCGGACGGCAGTCAGGCCCTTAGTTTTGATTGTAGGCCTAAATAAATTTTGAAATCTGAAAAATTGTTGGGAGTTTTTCCCGTTTGGAAAGTTTCCTTAATGAAATAGGATATTAATTAATTATTCACTCTTGGGCGTTATTGCAAATTAATTTCGAAATTAGCCTACTTCAGTGGCACGATGCTTTCGTAAAACAGTCACTCTAGATGTTGTTTCCAATGTACAAGTATACGCACGTAGAAACACACTTGCGTACGACTTGGCGTGCGTACGAGTTTGTGTGTGTACGAGTTTGTGTGTGTACGAGTTGGTTGGCGCACAAGTTGACCAATTGGCGTACTGGTTGGCAGGCATACGAGTTTGCGTGCGTACGAGTTGACCTGTTTCCGTTTAGATGTTGTTCCTGCTCATATCTGAAAGCGAGCAACCCTAGTAACAACCAAAACCTGCAGCGAACATTAATTCCCCAGAAAAATATTTCTGCTGTTTTTTGTTTTCCTTTTTTGAGAGATCAAAGACTAAAAATACATTAGCAGACCTCTAGTGATACTTCACGGAGGCAACAGAGGCAATTGCCTCCGTTGCCTTGGTGCCTTTTCCTTGGTGCCCCTTGAAATGTTCAAATATAAATTTACAATTTCCTCATAGAGGTGCCCTTTCAAAAACGAAGCATCAGGCCTGTGTTAGTAAAGCTTGCTTTTCAAACTCGGGAAAACAAATTTTACATACTCTTGGTTATTATTTTTTTTAACAAGCATCCAGTTTTGATGAAAACATAAATAGTTCACTGGTCAGGGAGATTGACTTGTCTTTGAAATCCAGTAATTCTTAACAAGGTAAAACCTGAACAAGGTAGAAATTAAATAGGATTTGAGGCATTGCATGGTGAGGTATTGAAAATGTAAATTCGGTTTGCGGTAACACCATGTGTATATCTACTTTGCTGTGTAGATTTTGTTCTTTGAAAACTTGTCTTGATATGTATTGTACTGCCGCGGAGTAGATTTCGGAATTCGGGAGACTTTTCTACTGCCGCGGAGTAGATTTCGGAATTCGGGAGACTACCATGTTCTGAAAAGAACTGTCCTGCTTCTTAACTTCTTCTTCTTATCCTGTCCACACATGCTAGATGCTGTGTTTCAGCCAGAACTGAGCACAGTCGTTGGCACTTTTATTGAATTCAGCTAGGTCTCCAGCCTCGCACCTCTGCTCCAGTAGGGGAAAAGATATCAGTGTTTATCCCCCAAAATTTGAATCTGATTAAGCGTTACTGTGTGACAGTAATGTTTCCCAGATTCCAATTGCAGATTATTCTTCCTGCGTGGACATAACCGCTCCAGATTTTTGGCAATAGATCAAAAACGCTACCACCTTTTGAAATGAAATTTTCGCAGGTTAGTTTTATGGTATTATCTATAACTGTATCAGGATTGAAACAAGCAGTGGGTTCCAGTTACCAAATGTCATACAATCGCTTTAAGGGAAAATGCTGATGTGTTTACAGGCCCAATGATAAAATCACTCGCCTCGGGTCTGTGGTCCAGTGTTAATTTTGAGCCCTGAATGAGGTCATCCCCCACCCATTTTAGTTTGCATAACGAATCCATACATGTTACATTGTAAACTATTATGTGTCTTGGAACAATACTGTTAACTAAACCCAGCGCCTGCCCCCTTCTCCAAACAAACACACAGATGTTGGTCTAGATAGACTAAATACTGTCAGACAGTAAGCTCTGTTTCAGCTGGTGTTGCATCATCAAATTACCAAAGAACCATAAATGTAGAAATAATACCAAGCTGATGCTAGTTGTATGTAAGCCGACCCCCCCCCCCCCCAGATGTAGAGCATCAAACAAAACCCTCTATTGTCTAATTGTAAACAATTGCAATGAGTAAACACTAAACGATGTATTAAATGAACTACACTTTGGGCTCCTTGTGCATTGTTGTGCTACAACAAGCGTTGGCGGTCAATGTAACTTTTTTATTAACAGAGAAAATGGAATTCGAAGAAGGAATTAGCTGTTGCAAACTGCTTTAATACCAACCAAAATGACCTAATATTAAATGCAAAAAAATAGTTAATGGCCTGACGTTTCGACCCTAGCAGAGTCTTTCTTAAACTTTGAAGGCTAAATGACAACACATCACACATGAACATTAAGCCCTTTTCACATGAAATACATGAATAGAGAGAGAGAGGCAGAGAGCGCACAGAAAAAGCGAGGGGTGAACAATGAATAGGGAGACAAAGGGAAGGGGCTGGTTTTACCATAGAAGATCAAAGGTGGGAATAAATAGGGAGAAAAAGTAATTATTTAGTGAATGAGGCAGGATAAAAAGGGGATATCTGTGGGGAAATTGCAAACCGCTCATCAACCGAAAGGACCTGTGGTATAAATGCAAAACAATGTAATCGCATGAGTTTGGAAACTAGCAGAGTCTCTATTAAGGCTAACAAACAACACACATAAACAAGAATACTGGTGTAACAAAAGCGGTCAAGTGTAAATAAATGTGAAGAGAGAAAGGCAGAATGCACACAGTAAAAGCAAGGGATGATCAAAAGAAGGAGACAAAGTGGGGGTAGAGGGAAGGGACTGGTTTAACCACAAAAGGTTGGAAACACAAAGGACAAAATTCAATGGTGGGAAGAGGCAGAAAAAGTAATTAGGCCTTAATTGAATGAGACAAACTGAAAAGGGGGATATCGGTGGAAAAAGTAAAGGACAAAGACAAAAAGTTGTTTTAAATCATTTCCTTCTTGGATGTTCAGCCATGGGGTTGAATGGTCTGGAGGAAATGCTGGTCAACTCGTACGCACGCAAAATCGTACGCAACAACTCGTATACACACAAACTCGTACACACACAAACTGGTACGCACAACAACTCGTACAACAACTTGACACCCACCAACTCGTACGCAAGTATAATTCACTACGTGTTGACATACGGAAAAGGTTTTCGCCGTTTTGATGCAGAGTATAGGCCTAATAATAATAATAAGTTGAAGATGTAAGTTTTTTGAAAGGTTTGACAACTACATGTATTAAGTTTTCCGTTTGTGTTTTTTCCCCCCTTCAAGAGTATTTCCAAATTAAACTTTAGGGCTTTTTTTTCGCAAGGTAGGGCCTAATTGATTTGATTTTTTTTTATGGATCCTCAGTAAATAAATGTATAAATCTGAAAGATTTTGGGGAGTTTTTCCCGTTTGGAAATGTATAGGCGGGGCTTTGTTATTTGATTAAACAACTGGGGTTTTTATTTGGCCCCCCTATGCACTTTTTGGATCCTACATGTAGGTCAGCATTCATTTGAAAGATATGTTTACTTCCGTGAAATGATGTTCTTCAATGAAACCCAATCGTGTTTCCGTCGTGCCACTTAAGTATTATCAGCGGGAATTATTCATTCTTACACATGTACAGTAGGTGTTATTGCAAAAATATTGTTGAAATAGCCTATTTCAGTGGCAGGTAATGCTTTTTTTGTTACCGGCACTGGACGTTGTTTCCAATGTACGTGTACAAGTTATATAAACACGTAGAAATGCACGTAGAAATACACCTCTGTACAACTTGGCTGCATACAAGCTTTTGTGTGTACGAGTTTGTGTGTAGTACGAGTTGGTTGGCCCACAAGTTTACCAATTGGCAAACGGGTTAGCAGGCGTTCGAGTTTTCGTGCGTATGAGTTGACCTGTTTCCGTCTGGAGGCGGCTTTCTACTGTTTCTCCTTATTCAGATAAACGGTCTCTCTGTGGTTACCTTGTGCTTCCATGCCCTATAAAAAGGGTAAAGTTTTTGCACAAAAATCATAAAGATACAACCATTGAGAATGTCACAGATTGCACAGAGGGGCTTTTAAAACCAAAGATAAACACCCACTAAAAAACATTTTGAGGACCTCGTTTCAATAGAGCGTGCTCAGGCCAAACTTGCAAATTAAGTACTAGAATTGGTAGTGCATGTAAAAGAACCCAGAACACTTATTAGGGAAGAGTAGGAGTTAACCCTGTTTTTTCTGGTTCACATTGCAAGCACCCTTGTTTACAGGTTTTCTCAGGTTTGCGAGCTATACAGTGATTTAAGTTCACTTATGAGGCATCCTTGGTTTCATTAACAGAATTGGCATTTGGCCAGCGGACTACTGTTATTGCTGAGAACCCTGGTCTTGAGGGAACTGTCCCTTAAAGCCCTTTTAACACAATTCCTCCCCCCCCCCAAAAAAAAAAAGATTCCTTGCAACAAATTTTACGAGCTCGGGTTTTTTACTTCTCATCTCACGCTTCAGAGCTTTCTTTCACAAGCTTTCACACGAGGGAGTGCACAAGGTTCCTTGCGAAAATTTTTGTTGGCGTAAGTTTTTGTCATAGGTCGGTACCTACAAATTTCACAAACATTGAGAAACTTTCGCCAGGAATTTTTTTGTTTTTATCTGTTGTGTGAAGAGGGCTCTAAGCAAAATCTCAACCATAGATTGGAGTTGAAAGTGTCTGAAACAGCAACAATGGATGCAGGGTATGGAGGCCCATGAAGTGTTAAACAGCATGTTTAGATAGTGCCAGTCCACACATGTTTATCCCAATTAAGCAAGGATATTGAGCAAACAGCATCGGCTTATGTGTCCTTGGTAACGCTGATTGAGTTTAGAAGGCTTTGTGTTGGTTGACTTGGAAACCATTGTAGATGATTTGTAGATTAACAATTGGTTTTAGACACACAAGGGGTGATCACTGACATTTTTAAAAGGTCAGCAATCATAGTTTTTGTTTGTATCTGCTTGCCCATTTTGTAGTATGCACACCTGGGCTCGATTTCATAGAGCTGCTTTTAAGCACAACAAGTAGCTAAGCACCAGAATAAGGTTACCAGCCAAAATAATGTACATTCTGTGACTGTCTCCCTAAGCAGCAAATGTTTTTGCTTTCAGCAGCTCTATGAAATTTGGCCCAGATGTACAACAAACAGTAAGAGGAAAAAAATGTAAACTTGTTGTTGACGGGAACCCTTTAAAAGCCTCCAGGGCTCTTCCTTAACACTAGCGTGGCGTACATTGTCTAGTACAAACTGGTTTGAGCTAGAAAGCACCACTTCTCAACTTGCCCTGTGGGCTGCTAAAAACTGTGCAACCTACTTGTTGATAACATTTGTTTTTGTTAGGTGTTATTTTTGAGTGAGCGAATGTAATATATTTGGTTCTTCATTTGACCAATAAACTGGTTGTAATCACTACCAATAATAAATCAGAAAGTAACATTTATGACAATACATATTTAAAATCCCGGCTACTAAAACTTCCTGGGGGAAAGTAAAATGTACAGTTTACTAGCCCCGTGGACTACTTTACAAAAAGGTTAAGTGCAGGGCCTGACCTAAGTTTTCAAGAAAAATATTTTCAAACAAATCCTCTAAATTTCAGGCATGTTGTTTCTCAGGATTTTTCCTGGTTTCAGGCTTTTCTCAAAACCTCTTTGAGCCTTCAAATATTGCTAAGTTTAAAGCAGTCATCAAAGGGAGAAAGTAATACATGGGAGGTTCTGTGTCTAGAATAAGGGGAACTCAGGCCAGCAAGTCAATTTTTCAGGAATTTTCGCATTCATCAAAGCTCATCCCTGAAATTCATTTGGAATTGTTCAGTTCATTTGAAAAATGATAACAATTGGGTTTGAATGCTCAAAAAGTAAACGAGCAGGCACCTTTTCAAATTTCTATCATCAAGTTCTCTGGCATGGCAAGCAAATAATTTACTCACTTGCTAATGGTAGGGTCATAGATTATTTTGTCAGTAAGGCAGATCTATAATTATTGGCCAAGTTATCAATAAAGATACAATAAAAGTCACATGTGAAAGTTTTCAGCTGAATTACTGAATAAAAAAATAGAAAAAATCTGTCAAGGTGTTTTCATTGTCAAGAGTGTTGAATCCATCCACGTTTGGCGAGGTGACAGCGGGTACCAACCGCATCTCTGGCAAAAGCATTCACAAACGTAAATTTGAATTTCCAAAAGTTGCTTGAAGGCGATCTTTGAAGATTCAATTTTTGACATACTTTAGGCCCCCTATTAATTTCTATTCACTTCAGACAAAATAATTTTGCAGGATGCCTACTACCATAACCATCTTTATAACAAGCTTTCTGATAAAAATTACACAATTTTTTTTCTGGGTCATTACCAATGTATGCCCTATGTGTAAACTTGTTTAATTATAGCAAACTTTCGTCTTCTTTTTTATACATGTCATACATGTTTTTGTACTTGATGTTTCCTAAAGGAAGTATAATTTATGTGGGAGGTTTCTTTTATGAGAACTGGCTGAAGGTGATACATTTTTAGAAATTAATTAAGTTATTTTGTTTTTATTTCAGATGACTTTTTAAACAGTGACAGTGACAATTCCAGTGATGAATATGAATTTAAAGGAACAGGTAAGAGACGTTAAAAAATAAATTAAAAAGCAAAGCAAATAATACAAAATCAGAAGATTGAAAAATGTGTAGATAATTAATTAGTTTCAAAAAAGGAGTCCATCCATGAAAATGTTTGTTGATTGCTCTTTTGTTCCACCAATGTACAAAAACAGGTCTTAATTTAGCCCAGCATGGACAAACTTGTCAAAGATGCCTCACTGCCTGGAGCTTCGAAGGTTTTGCCAGGATTTGGTAAAAGAGTATCAAAATTTGCTGGAAATTTAACAACTGGTTGTCCAAATTGTTCACTTACAATACATTTACAGTGTGTAATTGACAGATAAAACAAGAAGTCAAAATTTAACACAGGATGTCCAAAAGACACACAGACACCCCTCTGGCTAACACTATGGTCCGCTTTGGTTGACAGTATAGTCCAAACAATTTTGTTTTAAACCACCAAGACACCCCTCTGGCCAACACACCATGTCCTGACCGCAGATTTAGTTAAAAGTTATACATGTGTATAGTACATGTATGTACAAGAACAGGGTAAGAAAAAAAAGAAAAAAATGCTTTAATGAGCTGGACAAAATAATTTATGCGTGGCCATAGCAGTCAACATGTATATTCAAAGAGGGTAGGCCTACTGTACAAAAAATCAAATGATTTAATGGGCTGGACAAAATAATGTATGCGTGGCTGCTAACTAGTCCAGGGCTCCAGTCAGGAAAAGGAACATATGAAAAGCCTGTCATATAAATACAATCATGCAATTATCAAGATACTGTTTTTTCAAGACAGGCATGTAATTTTTCAGGGTTTTTCCAGATTTTTCAGGAAGTTTAGATCTCCTACCCTTCTTTGCTCTAAAGCCCTTAGTCCCAAATCTTTCATTATCCAATTACCGAAAGTGAAATATTCAGAAGGACTGGAGCCAGGAGGCCCAAACAACAAACTTATCACAGGGTCAGGTGTTCCAATCTTTATCCAAACAGTTTGGTGCAGAGTTTATGTAGGAGAAGAGGAAACTGAAGGAATTGGGCCTCACTCTAGCCAAACTGCCTGGGTCCAATTCCATAGAGCTGCTTAAGCACAAAAAGTAGCTAAGCGCAAGTATATTTTGCTTACAGAAATGTACTTGTAGCACATTTTTTTGGACATACATGTAGTTTAACTTGGTGGTCCAGAGTAGAGAGAGTCTGTAAATCTTCAAAAACATAACACTCTGGAAGTTCATGGCGTCTCCAGACAAAGAGGAGTCAGCTACCAAATTTTTCAAGCTCATTTTTGTAGTCTACATGCCTATGATTGTTAATAGGTTTACAGTATGTATTCTGTATGCAATAAGTGTGCCGGTTCCAAACATTTGACAAATTATACATAAATTACAAAGATAACCTCACAGTCATTTGACACAATGTGTCTCTTTTTTTTCGTGGAGGAATGTGCACAATTTCCTCTGTAGTTTTGATTTTATTTTTTTATTCTACCTCGGTGCCCACAGAGGTCGAAACCTCAGAGGCATGTCAAGTATTTGTGTGAAGGATTTATTGGTTTTGGTGTTCGAGCGTTTCAGATAAAACTTCATTCCCACAAGAGCACTGGTATGAAATGATTCATAACTTCGATACTCTGGAATGGATAAGGCTGATGGCATTTTCAGAGTTTGGAAGATTACTATTCAAAGTTTGAGTTTACATACTTCACTTCACAGCAGGGTACATTTATTTGAAGTGATCAGAAATTATGGATTGTATTACATGTAAATGCTCACTTGACTTTAGGCCAATTTTTAAAAAATAACAGCAGTTGATAATCGCCGCCCTTATCCTTTTTTCAAATTTTATTCTTTCGAAGCCACATCCTTTTTTATTATATTTTTTGTTTTGGTCCCCAAAAAGGCTAAATTTTCATGTATTTTTGCTTCATCTTGGCACCATTATTTTGATGATTGATGTAATTTCAGGCCTTGCGCTTAAAGGCAAAGTATACCTTTGGTTGGTTTTTGTAACCGTTTGATTGTTTTAATCCCATAAAAATGTATCCTGTGAAAATTTCAGTTGAAAAGGTGGCGTTTTTGAGATATTAGTATTACCAAAAATCTGGAGCGTTAATCACACAGGAAGAATAATCCATAATTGGAATGTTTCTCAGATTGAAATGTTTTGAATCCCTCTCTCTAAAACCACATTCCTTTAAAGGGAATGTTTCTCAAAATGTTACAGTACATGTTAAAGTACATGTAAGTTGTTGTGGTCATTAATGTTTGTAGTTATTACCAAAGGTATACCCTCCATTTAAGCTTGTTTGTAAAGTAGCCCACCAGGCCAGTCAATTGCATTTTACTTGCCCCCAGGAAGTTTTAGTAGCCCAGATTTTAAACAGATTGTATTAAATGTATCTTTCTTGTATTAATGGTGGCAATCACAACCAGTTACATTCACACATTCAATAAATTGAATTACAACATTTCAAACATTTGCCATTCACATAGCAGTGAAGGATGTACTTGCACCTGGTATTTTTATCATCATACTTTAAAGGCATATTGGTATACTTTTGGTAATTGTCATAGACCAGTATTTTCACTTGATTTATCCCAATATAATGCATAAAATAACAAACCTGTGAATATGGTAAATTGGTCATCGAAGTTGCTAGAAAATAATGTCAGAAAAACACCATTGCTGCATAGAATTGTGTGCTTTCAGATGCCTAGCCAGAAAAACACCATCGCTGCGTAGAATTGTGTGCTTTCAGATGCCTGAGAAAGGCTTCATGCCTGAAGCCTTGACCGATAAAGGCTTCATGCCTGAAGCCTTTCTCAGATTCAATATTTTAGGTAAAAAAATATTTCTTTCTCTAAAACTACATTACTTCAAAGGGGATTGTATCAAACAATGTTTTATAATACTAACAGCTCTCCAGTGCTCTTTACCAAATTATGTCTTATGCTCATTAATTGTTGGAGTAATTACAAAAGGTGCATGTATACCCTCCCTTTAATCAGATAAAGATAATTCCGGAGACTAATAAAACCATCTGGGTGTAGGAAGGTAAATAAAGCAGTCCTACAATTTTTTTTGCATTCGGTAGGCCTAGACAGTTAAAAGAATACATTTGGTGACCTTAACAGTGGTTTGTTGGCCAAATGCCACTTAAAACACCTGAGGACCAGTCAGAATTCTGCCCAGCTAGTCCTGCTGGCCAGTTTATTGCTGAAGTCCCATCGCTACGTAAACCACTTCATATTAATAATTCAAATAATTACAAGTCCCATGCCAATGATAATGTTGAAAGAAAACCTTAAAATTCGGACCAGTGAAAAAGCTGGCAGACTAGTGAAATGACAAGCTACCTGGTCCTGCTGGCCAGTCACTGAAAAGATAAGGGCAAACCCTGCAAACTTGTGAAAATCTCCAGTCATACTCGGTGGTTTCTTTCTTGTCTTTGCCTACATTGCCCTGGCCCTGGCCCTATACTTCTCTTAAAATGATGTTTGCACATTGTTTTCCCAAATTACAAAAAAGAAGGCATTTTTTGGCTTTTTGGCTCAAAAAAAACTTCAAAAAAACAAAAAAGGGCAGAAAAAATCCAGTGTGGATTACAATGTTGTTTACCATTTTACTAAATTTAAGAACTTTCATTGTCAAAGAGCTGCATAATTAAAAGTGATGACTACATGTCTTTATGAGGAAGTTGTACATTTCTAATACAGTAGTATGCAGCGTTCTCCCTTAACATTGAAAAGCATTCCTATTTCAATTATTTATTTATTTATTTATTTATTTATTATGGACTAGTGGAATGACAAGCTACATTTGTGTTCCAACTGGTCCAAAATATGGATGCAAATTGTAAATTATATTAATTACTTAGGATGCAATAATAAATTGAGTAAGGATAAAAAATATCATTGTTTAATTTTAGTCTGAAAGCTCACTGATCATTGAGGTTTCTATTAGAACCATTTTTTTCTGTGAAATATTCGAGAAAACTGTATCTGAAAACTAAAAAAAACCTGCAATAAGCTGATTTTGATTGTCACAACCAAATTAAGGACAGTGTGTTTACATGCTGAAAATTGTGCATGGTTTTTCACTATTTTCTCCTGACTCACACAACGGATTAAACCCAAATTTTCACAGGTTTGTTATTTGATGTATGGTTGATCACACAAAAAATGGACACTGTCTGCGACTATTTTGTCACCTCTACCAATCCTGTATAATACCATCAAACTATTTTTCATGTTCATTCTGTTTTTTTATTTGCTCCTGACAATATCCTAAATGCAGTGTGCAGTAACTTTACATTTTGCTAGATTCTACAAAACACTAATTATATTTTCCTAGTGGTTATATACATTAGGCTCTACTTTAAGATACTAGTTAGCATGATAATGTTTAATATTGTGTAAACTTTGCAGCTAATAGATGTTAATTTTTGCACCGGGGATAAAGACTTAAATTTTTGTTTTTACAAACCCATTGATTCAAACCCATGACCTTTCCATTGCTAGAGCAGATTACTTACCACTAGACCGCTGAGCTGGCTCGGTGGTCTAGTGGTAAGACATCTGCTCTAGCAATGCAAAGGTCGTGGGTTTGAATCCCACCCAAGTGATTTGCATCTTGATTTTTTTCACAGTGCTTACAGTGCTTAATACACATCAGTGTAAGGGTATGGTGTTACTGCAAACCGAATATGTATACCTCATGATGCAATGCCTCAAAACCTGTTAACAATCATAGCCCTTTGTAAATTCAAATGCAATTCAGCCTTTCGTCCCCCTTTTTTTTATACATTTGTACGAAACCAATCTACGAGGGCGTTGAGGGCGTTACACTGAGAACATCTTTTACGAATCTTGTCTTCAGAAGTTCCACAATTTTGACGATTTTGGGGGTGTCGACTTGCTTCTGATTCCTGATCGCCTAAATGCTCATTCATGTATCATCATAGACACTTTTCTGATATATCTCGTTGTCTGCAACCCTTGACAAAAAGAGATTTCAGCATCTTTTTGATTTGAGTTCTCACCCCAGGGCCATCGCATCGATCTCACAGGTAGCTGTACATCAGGACTACATGGGGGTAAGCGGCATTCTATACGTGTACAGTACGTCACAATGCACTTGAACAATAGAGGCACAATGCAGCTGAACTATAGAACGCCAATATGGCTGACCATCGCCATACTCTCTGTTTCCATAGCCACTTCACCTGTTACCCACTCTCCAAAAACGATGTCCAATCCACCTGTCATCAAGGGATATTTCAAGACTCATATTCCTTACTACATGAACTCGGTTGCTACATTCACGCTGCCGATCTTGATCTGTGGTGACATAAGCCCTAATCCCGGCCCGAATGCTACTGTCAACCAATCCAAGAAGAACATCTCTTGCTTACTCTGTAACTCTCGGAGCATTCGTAACAAGTGTCAAGAACTTGAAATTTACCTCAACTCTACCCCTGCCGACATAGTTTGCCTCACCGAAACCTGGCTTTCTTGAACGACCTTGATAGTCTTCTTGGCTTTTCCGACGATTACGTCATCATACGAAAAGACCGTCACCAAGGACGCCGTGGTGGTGGTGTTTTGGCAGCAATAAAGACTTCATTGTCCCCGTCCGGCTATCCTCTCCTGAGCCTGCTGATGACCTTGAACTTGTATGGATCTCCATAAAGCTCGGCTCAGAATCTTTCTTACTGGGCCTACTCTACAGACCACCGTCTTCTTCTGCGGCTTACTGGGCAAAGCTCAGTCAGGCCATGGAAACCCACAACATTGACTCATTTGACGGCTGTCTTCTCTTAGGTGATTTCAATGTAGATCTCACCCTTCGATTATGAGCAACCACCACCGTACTCGACTTCTTGACATCGCAAGTGACTTCAACCTGGAACAGCTCGTCCAGTCATTCACTAGACCAAGTCAAAACAATCTTAACTCAGGGTCCATCATTGATTTAGTCTTCACCAACCGAGCAGACTTTATTTCCACCATCTACACAGTTCAAAATCCCGTCCACTCTGATCATCTTGCAGTAATGACTACTTTCCGCTCTACTCGACCTGCCCCTAGCCCAGCAATTCTTCGGACATTCTTACAAACACGACGCGGTGACTTCCATCATTTAAAACACTTAATTCATCTAGTCCCTGGTCTGTGTTCATAGATACCAACGACATCAACGAGTCCACCGAGAACTTCAATGATTTGATTGATGCTGCTATCCGTGACTCCATTCCAAAGGTCTCCAAACGAAGATCCCGTCATACACCTTGGATCACCCCAGAACTTAAAAAACTGATTAACGAAAAACACAAACTGTTCAATTTAGCCCGTAAATTTGGTCGCCCACTTGACTGGACTAATTACAAAACTGCTCGCAATATAGTCCAAAAACTACCCGTAAAACATATTGGAGTTACGTTAATCGATTGTTCGAATGTAATGACAACCGACGTAGTTTCTGGTCCTTTGTCAGAGGCAGAAAACAATCGCCCCCGCCTCCAACATTTTATCATAATAACTGTAAAATAACCAGCCCTGACATAATTTCAACTGCATTCAGTGATTACTTCTGCTCTGTCTGTAAACAATCAGGTCCGGTTCACCACCTAACCCCGCCTTGCTCACTGCATATTCCTGAGTTATCTCACATTTCAGTTTCTGCCAGCCAAATTGCTGCGTTGCTTAAAAATCTCCCCTCTAATAAATCTCCCGGACCTGATTGTGTCTTGCCTAATATTCTGAACAAAATCTCCTCCGAAATAGCTCATCCTCTTGGCTTGTTGTTTAACGCATCGCTGAGCATCGGTCAATTGCCTGATGCTTGGCGGTGTGCTAATATTACGCCAGTTCACAAGAAAGGGGATAAGGTACTGTTAACTAATTATAGGCCTGTTGCTCTGACTTCTGTGTTATGTAAGGTTCTTGAACGCATTATAACTGTTGCCTTAAATAATCACTTAAACACCTTTGCTCTCCTTAATCCCTTTCAGCACGGCTTTGTCAAACACAGGAGTTGTGTCACCCAACTGGTGAACATTATTCAATCGTGGTCATCCTCCCTTGATAGACGCCGCCCCCCAAGAGTAGATGCCGTTTTCTTGGACATGTCAAAAGCCTTTGACACAATGCCACACCACATCCTACTTGAAAAACTTGCTACCGCTTTCAATGTTCGGGGCAAGTTGTGGTGTTGGGTTCGGTCTTTCCTGACAGACCGCAAGCAACGGGTTCTCTTTAGAGGCGGAGTCTCCTCCTGGGTTAACATTACTTCTGGTGTACCCCAAGGCAGTGTATTAGGGCCGTTACTGTTCAATCTTTTTGTTAATGACATTTCTCATTCAATTTCCTCCAGTTGTGTGTTGTTTGCAGATGACATCCTTTTGTACCGCACAATAGAAAATGCCAATGATGAACATGTGCTTCAATCCGACTTAGATAGGCTTACTAACTGGTCCGATGTCAATGAAATGGCATTTAACATTAGTAAAACCAAGGTCATGCATATCACAAGATGTAGGAACCTTGACCCAATATTGTACAATCTAGGTACTCTTCCAATAGAATCTACCAAGTCGTTTCAGTACTTGGGGCTTACACTTGATTCCAAACTCTCATGGGCTACTCATACCTCTTCAGTAGTTGCCAGAGCCAACCGAATGTTAGGTTTCATCAGATCAGTTGCTAGAGGGTCCTCCACTAACGCAATTTTCTCACTGTACAAATCTCTTGTTCTCCCAATCTTAGAGTACGGTCTCCCAGCATGGCATCCGTTTACAATATCGCAACAAAATCAGCTTGAAAGGGTCCAAAGAACTGCCACCCGGCTTGCTCTTAAACAAAGGCGCGGAGTAATGTCTTATGAGGACAGATTGCAGCATCTTCACTGGCATCCTCTAACTAACAGGCGTAATTACTTGCTCAGTGCCTTTGTCTTCAAGGTTCTACATGGCACTGCTCACTGCGAATCCATTCTTGCCGGGTATTCATTAATCCTCGTCATCTTGACTCACTCACATTCCGCCATCTTTCCGCTCGTACCGACTCATTGTTCCATTCACCCTCCCATCGATTTCCCAGATTGTGGGACACTATACCACCCTTCATTCGCGAAGCTGCTGTAACTTGTCCTCTTATGACATTTCTCCGCCTCCTTAAGGATCACTGTTTAAACCACACATTGTAATAGATGTTCAATTTGTTTGCATGCAGGTCGTGAACGATCACCTGTTTGGTTTCCCTTCCCTATTGTTGTTTCTGAGTTCATTGTGTTTGTTGGTCATGCGTGGGGCAGCATGCTTCCGAGCAACAGTAATTTGGTTTACTTTTGTTACCCCTGACCCGCATGATTTGTCCTTGTTTTTTTATCTCTTCTGTTTGTCGTTCCCATTTGGTTTTGTTTTCTTCCTGCATGCTCCGCCCTCAGCCGCCCTCAGCCGCCCTCTTACAGTGTTTATTTTTTGTTTTTGTTTTCTTGTTCTAATAATTTATTTATTTTTTATTTATTTATTTATTTATTTATTTATTTTTATTTTATTTATTTTTTTTTTTTTTAACTTAATTTAATTTGCTTCTTTATAATTGTTTTCCGTTAATGTTCTGTCTTGTGCCTTTGTAACTTGGTGTGTTTGTATTGGTCGAATAAATAATAATAATAATAATAATAATACATGTATTATTGTTATTCTGCAATTGAGGAATGATTATTCTCATCTCTCAGGTCGGTTGTCTAAAGAGGGTGCTGAAGCCCTACGCAAGGAACTTGAAGAGAAAGACAGACAGAGGGAAGACCTCATCCTACAAGTCAAGGTGAGCCCTTTAATCTCTTTAATTCATTTCTTGTGTGTCATGCAAATAATAAAATGCATTGCTATTCATATTCAGGCCTGTGAAATCTCCGCTTTAAAGCGGATATCTGCTTTTTTCTTTTTGTGTCGATTTTTTATTTCCGCTTTTTTTTTTCCTTTTTTTTTTGTTGTTCCTTTTTTTTTTCTTCTTAGGTTTTTGGCCTTATATATGCTTGGCAACAGTAATGTACAACTACAATAATGTGAAATAAGCCTAGTTACTGGATCAATGGGGTGCTCCAATTCGACCAGCGTAAATGCGTGACGCGCGCTCATTTGACGTTCCACGATCATTCTTACATCATGTAGTGTTTCAGCTCTTTTTTTAAGGGTCCACTCACAGGCCTGATATTATAAGCGCTCACGTAGTTTATCTTTATGTAGTTGTCTTTAAAGGCCCTGTACACTATTGGTAAGATCGAAAAACACAAATGTTCACAGATTCACACACAACTTACATGATTAAAAGTAAGTAATGGTTGAAAGGGTTCCTTAAAATATTTCTGCCTAAAATGTTATCGTTTCTGAGAAATGAGTAAAACAATAATTTTTATCACGCGCGATATTTTGAAAAAACAGAAAACACATAAGCTCTCTTTTCACTATTTTCTCGTGATCTCGATGACCAATTGAGCTCAAACTTTCACAGGTTTGTTTGTTCATGCATATGTTGAATCACATAAAATGTGGACACTAATTTTGAGCTGTTACCAAAAGTGTACATGAGTATTTTTATTTTATTTTTTTTTCCCCTCAAAACTGAAAAATCTATAATAATCATTTTGGAAGAACTGTTTGCGATACTGTTACAATGGCACCCTTACATCCTAGCCAGTTGTACATCTACATAGAACTAAAGGCTATATCAACGCCTTTTCTCCACATGCTGTTTCTCTTTAGAATTCTTTGCCTGGTGCATGACCCCTCCATACTGTGATCTTGCACGTTTCAAGAGGAATATATATTCAGGTCTCACCCTTGGCACTAGCCCGGCGTACAATGTTTAGTAAAAACTGCTCTGGGCTAGTAAACACCACTTCTCAACTTGCCATGTGGGCTACTAAAAACTGTGCAACTTACTTATTTGAAATGCTCAATTTCTTCCTTTTCAGCTGTAAATAATAAACTTCTGTTGATTTATTGTTTAGTGTGTGAATGTAACTTCATTTTACCATTAAACTGGTTGTGATCGCTACCATTAATACATCAGAAAGATACATTTATGACAATACGTGTTTTTAAAATCTGGCCCACTAAAACTTCCTGGGGGCAAGTAAAACGTGCAGCTTACTAGCCCGGTGGGCTACTTTACAAAAAGTTTAAGCGCAATGTCTGATATTCCTGAGTTTTTCTAATTTCTTCATTTGTTTTACATGAAGCCCTCAACCTGGAGTGGCTCTCAGCCTTGTTTAGGGTGAAATTGCTTCAAAAAATTATTTACTGTAAAGGAGCAGCCTTCACACAATTGCATCTTCCCTCTTTTTTTGACTACATGAACTTGTTTAAAAAATATTTTTATTGAACATTTTTTGTATCCCTCCCCTCTTTCTTTTTTTCAGAACTTCCGTGACAATGCCAAAAAATACCGAGCACGATGCGAGAAGGAGCAGGCGAACAAATGGCAGCAGATCAAGATAATGCGAAAGACGCACGAATCTCATCTCAACGAAAAGCGACAACTCATCAGAAACCTCCAAGACATCATCGAGGAGCAAGAGGGAAGGATCTACGAACTGGAGAGCGAACTCAAAGGTACATGACGCAAGAGGGCAGCAGAGGCTGTGGTTATGGGGGGAAAAAAAACCTCCAAGCTAATCTCCTCTTTTCCGTCTTTGTATGGGGGAAACAAAACGTATATTTAGCACGGTTGGTGCATGCAAGTGGATGCTACACAATGGAATGTCCGGATGTAATTATGCATTAACTGGTCAACCGACCGCAACCAAAAGAGGATGTTCCGAAACATATAAACACCCACTGTATCTCAGGTTGGAAAAATCATACGTAATTTAAGACATCAAGTGGTTAAAGGAAATCTCCCTCTGAAAATGTCTCAAATAGATTGTTGTGTTAAAAAAGAGGTATGTTTTGAAAATGCCACATACTTCAAAGTTAGTTATTAGTACAATTTGGGTGGATTTTTTTATTGACAGTTTTTGTATCTAAAGGCAAGGTTTTCATGTCCATTCTCCAGAAATTCAGCAAGAGACAAATGTTGAAAAAATTGAAACAATACAAATTTAGGTCTTGTGAAAATACTTCAAGTGCAGGAGGGTGTGTTTGTTTGTTTCATTTGTTTAAAATTGTTCTCTTTTCCACCTAAAAGGAAGCGTACTCCATTACATTGAATAGAAATGTGCCTCCACAAAATCGTCCATGCTTTTTGTAATGTACGTTTGCATATAAGATGGAAGTAAATATAATAATGATTTCAATTAAATTTTTGACAGTATTATTTCCCAAACCTCAACTCATAGGCAACAACAGCCCTACCCCAAGCACCTCAAGCCTCTCCGACCACGTCCATAAGCTGGCCTCCTCCCTGGATCGTCTCCAGACAGAGATGGCCAGCGTCCGGGAGAAGCAGCTGGCCGGCGAGCACCAGCTGGTCTCCTTGGAGGAAGATCATGTACATGAGAAAAAAGGTATCCACGAGGACATGACCCAGCTCAGGTCAGAGTTGGACGAGGCGCATGTTATGATCCGCTCGCTACGCAACGGCGAGGTAAGATGTCAGTGGACGACTTAAATCCTGTGCCTGATTTCAATCTTTTTCTTATCACATCCAACAAATTCTTATTCATATCTAATTTCATTTCATCATCACAAGTGTTCCTTTTATGATTAATTTGCATCAGGGATAAAGAATTTGCTTTGCGCCCTTTTTGTATATTCAGTACTTTCCCGAATCCTGTGAAAAAAAATCCACAGGTGTATCACTCTGGTGGGATACGAACCCTCGACCTTTGCTATGCTAGAGCAGATGTCTTACCACTAGACCACCGAGCTAGCCCGGTGGCCAGAGGCAGTTTGAATCCTATATTTTAGCAGCAGGTACCGCAACGGTTTAATAGATGTTTATTTTGCATAGGGGATAAAGAATATTTTTTGTTTTTTGCCCTTACACCAATGTGTATTAAGTACTGTATACTCAGTACTTTCCTGAGTCCTGTGAAAAAAATCCAGAGGCATATCACTCTGCTTATTATCTTCAATCAAACTGCACAGCCCATATCACACCCTGCATATTGCGCTGTTCTAACTCCGCGTATTGTGCTATTTTAAGCTAATCACAAAACGTACAGCTATTTCAACACCGCGTATTGCTTTGAGCTGCACATCAAGTTTGCTTGAAAATATATTCTTTATCACACACCCGCTCATGGAATACAGAAATATGGTGCGACTGCATCCCATATTCAACTCTGCCTTCGCCCTCGTTGGATATGGGATGCAGAAGTGCTATATTTTTCCATATTCAAAACGCGCTTGTGTGATAACTAATGATACACACCAGTGTAAGGGCAAAAAACAAATAAATTTCTGTAATTTGTTTTTACGACTGAAATGGAATGACATGCTTCTGAGAAATGTCAATTTTATTTTTGTCATGGTCCCTGACCTGTTTACACGTTATTTTTGGTCCACGGCAGGCAATTTCTTCAGGCACGGATAATGAGAAAGAGATTGAGAAACTCAAGCAGGAGCTGCAGAGATACGAAGCAGAGCTGCTGGTGGCTAAGACAATGCAGGAGGAGGTTGCCCAACAAGAGATGGAGACATCAAAGAAGGACACTGCAGCACTTAAGGTACCCTCATTGTACAGGATGGTTTAAAGGGTCTGTATACGTTTGGTAATGACTCTGAAAATGAATGGCAATAAAAACTTTCTTGGTAAGAAGTACAGCAGCTTTGGATAGTGTTATGCATTTTGAGAAACTTTTCACTTAGAAGTACTGCAGTTATGGAAAAAGATCTCACTTTTTATCCCCAAAAATTTGCATCTGAGATCAGATTGTGTATTCCAATTGCAGATTATTCTTCCTGCGTGGACATAACCGCTCCAGATTTTTCAACAATATTTCAAAACGCTACCAAATTTTTACAGGTTAGTTTTATGGTATATATCTACAACTATAAAGGAACCCAATGAGTGTTTCAATCCTATATAAATGTAGATATAGACCTTAAAACTAACCTGTGAAATTTTCATTTCAAAAGGTAGTAGCGTTTCTGAGATATTACCAAAAATCTGGAGCGGTTATGTCCACGCAGGAAGAATAATCTGCATTTGGAATACACAATCTGAGAAACGTTACTGCAGTAACGCTCCTCACATTCAAATTTTGATGGATAAAAAGTGATATGTTTTTCCATAACTGCAGTACTTCGAAGGGAAAAGTTTCTAAAAATGCATTATAAAAATAATAATAATAATAATAATAATAATAATAATGACTATATATTTACACAGCGTATTTTACAATAGCGTATCAATGCGCTTTTCTACACAGATTTGCTCATTTTCATTATACTATCCAAAGCTGCTGTACTTCTTACCAAGTAAATTTTTGATTGCCATTAATTTTCAGAGTCATTACCAAACGTATACAGACCCTTTAAAGCCCAATCAGTCATCTGAGTCACAAGAAAGTATTGTTTTCACTGTTTTAGAATGTTGTGTTTTTGTCTCCCGAGGTCAAAACTAATTGTTTTACTCACTTCTCAAAATAGCTTTTCAGGCAAAAATACTTCAAGGTTATTTTTTAAAATTATCTTTATGTTATGTAAGTTATTTTGCAAATTTGTGAGCATTCATTTTTTTCAATCTTGCCAATGTTCTGCACAGACTGTTTTCAACCCACACCAGGATCTCAACTAGAACCTTACAGATCAAGTTCAACTTCAAATAAAATGAATCATACTTTTCATAAGTTTTCTCTGTGGGCATGTGGGTAATAATAGTATTGATGCGGAAGGCTTTGTATGCTTTTCTCTACATGAAACGTAAATTTCTGCGTGCTTTGGCTGTTCCGCATGTCAACAGCCTTGCTAGTCCACATGCCAACAGCCGTCTTATAAGAATATCCTCTCTTTGGCCACTCTTATTGTCGCCTTGTGTTGTGAGTCCCCCTTAAAAAACCAAACCTCAATATTTCCTTCTGCAGAAATTTGAGAGCGAGAATAGGAGACTTAAAGATCGTATTCTGGAACTGGAGGCAGACATGGCCACAAAGTCCAAGGTCATGGCAGAGTCAGAGGCCAGCCACAAGAGACAACAACACCGTCTTGAGAAAGCCATCAGGGAGCAATCCTTTAGACTCAAGGCTGTTGAGCTGCAGTTTGACCATCTGAAGGCCAACCCTCAGGTACATGCATTTACTGGCTCCCATTCTGTGACAATCTTCTGTTATTTGGAGCTACCTCATATGTATTGAGCAGAGTTCAAAGTAGCCGAACATCTGACGTCACACTTCGAGGCTCGTGAATAACGCCAGATACCGGTCTTGAGCGTTGGGCGGGATCCTGCCGAACGTGCCTTTGACCTCGCTTCCATTCACACGGCCGAGATTTGTAGTCACACACACGTGTACACGCATTACATTGTGTATAAATAACATTACATACATTATGTACACGCGCGCAGCATGCAGGAGACGATCGAAAGTTCATGCTGATGGTGGAGCTGACAAACACGTCACTTCGGAGCGGACCAATCATAACACAGATCTGGAAAGCTTACGTCACTGCCCGTTTATCAAATGAAATCATTGTATCCAATGAAATCGCTGGGCCTGTAAGACCAATACCTGCCTTTTTCTTTGCCTTATAAAGACAGGGGACCAGTCTAAGTTCAAAGATGACAAAAATGCAGCTCGCTTGGTATGTTCCACTTGAGGGAACATATTACCCAGGGAACTTCATTGGCTACCGATTAGAGATTGGCTTCATTTTAAACTTCCTCTTTTTGTTGAACAAAACTGTTGTCTTTAAATACCTTCCGACTGATCCAGGTTTATATTTTGGTACTTCAAACCATATTTTTGTAATTAAGTATTTTTATATCATAATTATTCTTTGTATTATGTATCCATATTCACAATTTACATATTTGTGCATGTTTGCATTGTAGTGTTATTAACTATCAATTTCTAATGAAACATTTTAATACCCCTTTTCATATAAAAAACCTAAATTATGTTTAGCCTGAATCCTTTTTGTGCGATATAAACATACTTTATTATGACTTTTATCATAATAGAATTGTCCAAATATTTGTGTAGAATTAAAGCTTTACTGGTGTAAGGCCAGATCAGAATTGGCGGCTACAGCTATTGACACAACTGTTGCTAAGGGTGTTGCCAAGGACGTCCTATACTTCAAAGCATAATGATGCGGCGATCCAGCTGTAGCCCTAGCCGCAAATTCAGACACGGTCTATGTCAACTCTATCTGTATTCTGTCCGCAAACAGAAGGGACACAGCAATTCAGTTATAATGTAGTAGTCGGTATACATTTCAAAACACATCAAGTTTGCAGATTTTATGACAAAATGGATTACAACACTGATAAAAAAGATCTACTAACAATGATTTCTTGGGAATCTTGAAGGTTGTGGAAGTCACCAAGACAGTAACGGTTGAGTCGGAGACCGCTAAGGATGCCTTGATCACCTCTAAAGAACAAAATAGACAAATCAACAGGCAACTCTCTACTCTGAGGGAATCATGCAATGCGACCGAACAACAACTCAGTAACTCCAAGACACACATCAAGGCCCTACAAGAGAAGGTATGTTTACATTCCAATCAATGTTTTTTTTTCAATAGACCAAGTCAAATTTGTTTAACCCTCTAGAGACTATTCATTTTTTCTTGTAAAAGTGTCTGAAATAATAATATGAAACAGAAATTGGGTTTTGTTTTAGAAACATAGATACTATGTTAACATGGAAAACACTAGAAAATGTCAATTCAGGTTATGACCTTTACTTTGACCTTTTTGGTTGAATGGAAGAAGGCTGTTTGTGGCCGCTATGGGCATTTTGGTACAAGCCATTCATGATTGTTATGGTTTCTAAAGGGTTAAACAAAAAGTGACCTGAGCATCATAGGGCATTTCCTTGCAGGGATTTTTCTTTAAATTACAGAAATTCCTGCATAATTTATCAAGTATTGTAAAAAATAACAGCTGGATAATGTACTTATTCGTCATATCAACAGTTGATAACAAAAAATTTATTTGATTTTATCTTTTCTGCCATTGATGAGCTGTGTACACTTTTTTGCATTTGATTAAATTATTCAATATCAAATAATAAACCACAAGGGAAACTGACTGGGAGACTGCCAACATAGGATTAGATAGCTCAGTTGTTAAGAGCGCCGACACGTTACATACAAACAGGCATTCTTATAGCGCCCCACAAAGATTGGAGCACTTTACAAAAGCTGACATATGAATAAAGATACAAACAAACAATGCATTGATACAGCTGATACAGCATTGATACGTTAATCCGGAGGTCGTTGGTTCAAATCCTGCTCTAGTAAATTTTTCTTTTTTCAACCCTAAATTATTAAATCAACACAGTTAAAAGAACAAGACACCCAGATGGCACTCCTGGATCAAGAAATGCACGAGTTTGCAAAGCGCGCAAAGTTGGAGGTTGCCGAAGCCCGAAGGCAGGGCGACGAGAAGGCCTCCACCCTCAACCAACGATTCACGGCAATGAAAGCTAAGTTCACGCAGATCCGACCAGGACTGGTGACAATTGCGCAGGAGTACCAGCAGCTTCGATCATTGTGTGCGCAGTTTCCGTCTATGCTGAAGGCCGCCATTGAACAAACGAAACAAGAGGTGAGTACTCAAAACCGTCAGCTTCAGTTTGTGGTTTTCTTGAAAATTCTGATCCCATTTGTTTGTTTGTTTAAACAGTTTACTAAATAACACCATAACTGAGTGCAACCTTGTTTTACCAATGCAGCAATGTGAAAGCATGATATTTAATTCCTATTTCAATCTGGGCCCAATTTCATAGAACTGCGCACAAAAAGTAGCTAAGCACAACAACATTTTGCTTACCAGATCAAGGTTACCAGCCCGAATTCCATGTCACATGTGAAATCTGTAACTGGTATCCTGCCTATTTAAAAAAAAACAGTATTTTCTGCGTAAGCAGCTCTATGAAATTGGGCCCTGATTTCAGATTTTGTTGCCCTCAGAAAATCAGTAAGGTAACTATTAACCCTTTAGAGACCATTCGTATAATCATCACGATACTACCAGAAATGGCTAAGTTTTTGACCTAATTTTTTCTTGTAAAAGTGTCTGAAAAAATAATATGAATAAGACATTCGGTTTTGTTTCAGAAGCATAGATACTATGTTAACATGGGAAACATTGGAAAATGTCAATTCAGGAAGTGACCTTTTTTTTTGAGTGGAAGTAGGTCAGATCTTGTAGTCGTTTGCGGCCGCTATGGTCATTTTGGTACAAGCCGCTTCTAACCGCTATGGTCTCTAAAGGGTTAAATATATGTAGGCAAGCTTAAAATCTTATCAAAGCCATGTTGGCCCTGTACTTAATGAGATTTTTCTACTTTTTTTAGGGTCAAATATCATGCGTGAATATGAAAGGTTTTTGTGCTTTTTGTACGATGTATATAATGTCGGTGTTAAACTATTATAGCACAAAATGCTGACTTTTTACAACACAACTTTTAGAACTTCAACAACGTGAAATCTTTCAAAGGGTATCACAAATTTACTCACAAAACCAATGGCAATACAGATATTATAGATGATAATGCACGCATGAAATGCATATAATGTTTGTTATACAACTCACACATAGATCCTTGTCAATTGAAAATTTTAACAATAAACACAAAATAGACGTTGAAAATCTTCAACCCAACACTCTGAAAGCCCTTCTAAATAACGTAGACGACTCTACATAGACATCAACCTTGTCCTCCATGACACAACCTTGTCTTGTTTGGACGAACGAGCGGGAACAATTGTTTTCGGGAACAACGCTGAAAAATAAGCAACATAAATTTATGTACCTGCCTATATTTATTTTCATGTGATGGTGTATTTATTGCGACAGTAAATAAATGGCAAAACTGACGCGTGTTCAACCAATCAAATGACAAGTATCAATGTATGACTTCCATAAAACATTTTAGCACTTGATATGTCTCTTCTAGTAATGTATTATTTTCCCCCTACATCCACATTCAGATCGGCCAGGCCCTTTCAGACCTCACAGAACACAACAAGGAACTTGTACATAAGTACCACCGCGAGATGGCCCTGCGGAAGAAATACCACAATGAGATCATTGATCTCAAAGGAAGTATTCGCGTCTTCTGCAGGGTACGTCCACTCATCCGTGAGGATGGTTCCGGCCCGCTGGCCAAGAGTGTGGTGACGTTCAATGACGATGACGACGCTCTCCTCTATTTACAAAGCAAAGGGCGAACTACAACCTTCGAGGTTGATAAAGTGTTTCAGGCACTATCCACTCAAGAAGAGGTCAGTACAATAAAAAAAGAACTAAAACTGTTACAAGTGAAAGCCTTTACAAAAAAATTATATTGTTGGTTTTTAGTTAATTTCCTGAAGCAACAATGGTCATTGTTTCTGTTATTTTGTGTGAACTACAGTGGGGTGTCGTGGCCGAGCGGTGTGGGCGTTCTGTTATTTACAGAATGTGGGTTCGAATCCTGGGCTGGTCAGTCGTGACACTTGTGTCCTTGAGCAAGGCACTTTATCATAATTGCTTCTCTCCACCCAGGAGTATAAATGGGTACCGGCGAGAGCTGGGGAGTAACCTGCAATGGACTGGCATCCTGTCCAGGGGGAAAAGAAATATTTTCAGTCGTTTAATGTCAAGTAAACCGGCTATAAACACTGGCCTGATGAGCCATATTGGCTCGGGACAGACTTTACTTAACATGCTACATGTAGATACGCCTGAGCTGCCAGAAATTTATCTACATTGTATGACCGTTTGGTTGGTGTTCCACAATGCAATTGAATGATGAGATTTTGTACGTGGGTACCAGCTACCTTGACTAATCATTGTCTATGGGTTTAGTGTGTGTTCAGTGGAATCTCGCCAAATGAAATCAGTAAAATTTGTAACACCAAAGCATGTCTTTATCCAGGGGACCAGTCTACCTAAAAAAAAACTTTACTCTCCAATTATTTTGCTTTTAACTTTCTCTTCTTGTGCATCTAGGTATTCAAAGAAGTAGAACCGCTGGTTGTGTCTAGCATTGATGGCTACAATGTTTGCATATTCGCCTACGGTCAGACTGGATCTGGGAAAACGTACACCATGGAGGTAAGAACTCTATCATAAAGCTGATAAGCACAACAATTTTCCTATGCACAGAAATATCCCACCCAGCAGAAATGGGTTACCAGTGAGAATGCCAAGCAATTCACATTGTTCCAACTGTTCACATTGGGGTTTTGGTTTTTTGTTTTTGTTTTTGTTTTTTTCTCCGCAAGTTCGCCCGAAACAAGGCTGAAAGCCACTCTTAGTATAGGGGGTACAAATTGGAAACATTTTAAGATTAAAAGAACCCAGGGGAGCTGAAGTTATGAATTGATATCCTCTTAAAACATTCTAGAGTGTATGATGGAGGATAAAATGCACCAGGCAAGGAGTTCCAAAGAGATGCAGTACATGGCTCTTTGTTCTGCATCTCAGCAGAGTATAGGTTTTCCGGGTAATTTTTGGGCAAAAAAGCAACCTGTTTCACTTTCATGCATACATTTTAAAGCGATTTTGCCTCTTTAGTTGAAGCCATCGTTCAATTTTATATTGAGGGATGCAAATTTGTAAAGCATTATATTCAACTAAACTTATAAGGCATTCCTTTCAGCCATGCGAAATCGGCCTTCAATGCAGCAACTAGAGATTTCTGCAAAAAGCTGCTGCAAATTTGAATGCTGTTTGAGTGGATTGTTAAATTGAATGATTATCTCTGTAAATCGCATGACACAAATTTGCTTACACATAAAGTGAAATTGAATTCAATTTCTCATGCAATTTCACATGGTAAATAGATGATAACGCAATGTTTAAATTGTGGCGTGTCGTGGCCGCGCGGATAAGAACACTGGATTCAAGCTCTGGTGATTCTGACCAGCAGAGTTTTGGTTCGAGTCCCGGTCGTGACACTTGTGTCGTTAAGCAAGACACTTAACCATTATTGCTTCGTTCTTCGAATGGGACGTAAAGCCGTAGGTTCCTTGTGTTGCACGTAAAAGAATCCAGTGCACTTATCATAAAGAGAAGGGGTTCGCTCCAGTGTTCTTGGTTTGATCGGCAGCATATTGCGCCACAGCACCTTGTAAACCATTACATGGTGCTATGCAAAGGAATAGGTCTCATACTTCAACACGTAGCTCTGCACACCTTGCAGGAAAAAATACTGTGCGCTTTGATAGGCCCATTGGGTGTGATAAAGTGCTGTATAAGAACTCAGTATTATAATTACTATTTAAATGGTAGCTCATGTGCCGAAAAATTACCAGGAAAACCTATAATTAATTTGCAAGCTTTTGGACCTAAATTTGTATAGCCCTACTCAAAGCTAGAGCTTTCGGCTTAAGATTAAAGCTCCATTCAACAATGTCTCCCCATGGTGAATAGACCTTTGTCTTGGTGCAGCTGTTTTCAAATCAATGTAACAATGCCAGAGCTGCCAACTCTCCCTGATTCTGCAGAAAGTTCCCTGAAATTAAACCAATCTTTCCATGTTCTGATGAACTAATTTGAAAATCTCCCTGATTATGGAAACTTTTTCCCCTATTATGTTGAAAGTAATTCTAAATATCTCCCCAAGTGTTGCACAAAATCTCCCTGGGTGCAAGATGCAAATGTTGGCAGCTCTGCAATGCGATTATGTTTTTCAAGAAGCAGGACAGTTATTTTCAGAACTTGGTAGTCTCCCGAATTCTGAAAATCTACTCTGCGGCAGTAGAATAGTCTCTCTTGAATTCCAAAATTTACTCCGCGGCAGTAGAATATCTACACAGCATGGTGTTACTGCATTATTTATTTTATTTACTTATTGATTTTGTTTTGTTTTTTGTCTGTGTTTATGTAGGGAACAGCCAGTAATCCAGGCATTAACCAGCGAGCCCTTCAACACCTCTTCGAGGAAACAAGTGCACGATCAGAGGAGTGGACGTACACCATAACGGTCTCGGTCATGGAGATCTACAATGAAACACTCAGGTGAGGGAGAGAGTCTCAAACTCAAAAACTAGTTTCCGTCACATAATTCTACACAAAACATTTAAACACAGGAGTAGGATTTTTTCAAAAGTTATGAACGAATCTTCCCCCTTCTTGAAGTAAAGATTTTTTCGCTTGAAACCATTGCATACCTGCCAACTGTTCAGATTTAATTGGAATTGTCCAGATTTTTGAGATTACCAGCCTCAAAAAATCAGAGCATTCCTATTTCTGACAATGACAGCGAGATAAAAATGTTCTGGCAGAAGAGGGTGCCATTTGCTTGCGACAGTAGAGATTTTCTTACGGGATACAGTGTTTTTTGTACATTGTTTTAAACACATACATCGTTTGTATGTGTACATGTAATAAGCTTTACTTACCCAACTTCTTGCGTCGCTAACTGTAGACTCGTAAAACTAGTGTTCCTATTTCTGAGGGTTCAATGTTGGCAGGTATGCCATTGCACCAAACTAGGGATTAAGAAGCTAATGTTTTAATCCCACAACTCATAGAGAGATCTTCTCTCTCACCACACCCAAACTCAAAACTAAGGATTAAGAAGATCCCCTATCAGATGGATTGCAAATGAAGGCAAATTGTTCTACCCCTCCACCCCAGAAAGAGTAGGAACTAGGAAAGAATTCTCTTTCACAGGAAAGCTAAAAGCTTATCTTTTAATCCCCTACAGAGATCTCCTCAGCGATGACCCACACACCAAGCTCGAGATCAAAATGAACCCAGATGGAAGTGGGTTGTACGTTCCTGGTCTGAGCGAGATTGATGTGACTAGTGTTGAAGATGTAAATGAGGTGAGGATCAAATGATTTTTTCTTTTCTTACTTTTTGATCAAGCTAGACAATTCTTAATTTTTATGCATACAGAACATTTGTGACCGATCGACTAAAAGTCTGTAGCAAAACCTCAATATACCTATACCGTGCCCGATATGTGGCAGAGGGTATCCCCTCTCCAGTGTTTTCATACTTTAACACACTATTTTCCTCTTGTAAAGAAGTAACCCCCCCCCCCTAAAATCCTCTAATAATTCATGAGATTCCAAGCACACAATGAAGCCACAATATGGGGGGGGGGGTACACCATGCCCCACAGCGAGCACCAAATGAATATACCACATATTCACATTGTTTTTATCCCCTCTTTTAAGTTTCATTTATCATGTTATCATTTTAATTAATTATGTATGTGTGAATTAGTATAACTTGTCTGTAAATTATGTTAGTGTTTGGGCAAACCCAAATTCTGATGCATCTTTTTCATCTTTGGTAGACTTTGTGTGTAGCTCTGTAACCAGACCTTAATTACCAAGCTTTCCACGTTGTGTTTTATGATCTTTATATTTTATCATTCTAGTTATTTTTTACATTCTATGTGTCACTTAACATTGTTATGTGGTAACATTTAAGATCAAAGATTACTAAATGGCAGAAAAAGCCAGTTAAAGATTTATATTGATGCGTTTTAATTTATTGATTGCTATAAATGCACATTTTTATTTTGGCTTTACTTTGGTATAATTAGATTAGCTTTCTTTAAATTAACAATATTTTAGCGCAGTTTTTGGGTATAAGTATTATATTAAGCAATGCTACTTTGTTGATTGATGTATTTCATCTGTTTCTTTGCACAGTTTTATTTGGGTATTCTTTCACGTCTAATTTTGTTCATGGTCACCAGAATTAAAAATTTTAACTCAAATCTGTTGTGTGCTTTTGTTAGGTCTTCCAAATGGGTCGTCGCAACCGAGCTACAGCCACTACGGACATGAACGAGCACAGCTCACGCTCCCATGCTCTGCTCTGTGTCCGTATCATCGGCCAGAACAAGGCCTCAGGCAAACGCAATATCGGTAGGAAAAAAAATCACTCACTAATTATTCTGAAAGGATGGATCCCTTATGGAAGACTTTAAGGGACACTAGGTTGCAGAAGATGTTCATATACCAGGACCCAATTTCATAGAGCTGCTTAACCCTGCTACCAATGTTTCCCAATGTTTCACATAGTATCTATGTTTCTAAAACAAAACCGAATGTCTGTTTCATATTATTTTTTCAGACACTTTTACAAGACAAAATTGTGTCAAAAACTTGACAATATTAGCCATGTCTGGTCGTATGGTGATGATTATATAGATATGAATGGTCTCTGAAGGGTTAAGCACAAAAAGTAGCTGAGCACAACAAAATCTTGCTTACCAGATTAAGGTTACCAGCCAAAATATCATGTCATGTGTACTATCTGTAACTGGTATCCGGCATATTTGTTAAGCAATATTTTCTGCTTAAGCAGCTCTATGAAATTAGGCCCAGGCAACTTTCCATAATTGTCTAGTTCTGAGAATGCGCACATTTCCAGGAACATCGGAATTATCTGGTAAGTCTGCTGAAACCGAGTATCACAGAAAGCCTGCCATTGTGGGCTCCACTCCTTTACAAAGTGGAGAAGGTCGGGGGTAGGAGGTGGGAGAGCTGTCCTGCTTCTTAAAAACATAATCGCATTGCAGAGCTGCCAACATTTGCATCTTGCAACCAGGGAGATTTTGTGCAACACTTGGGGAGATATTTAGATTTACATTCAACATTATAGGAAAAAAAGGTTTCCATAATCAGGGAGATTTTCAAATTAGTTCATCAGAACATGGAAAGATTGGTTTATTTTCAGGGAACTTTCTGCAGAATCAGGGAGAGTTGGCAGCTCTGGCATTGTTACATTGACCTCTATTCCCAAGATGAGACCATAATACAAAAAAAACTTTTAATGATTTGATTTTTATACAATATACAAATATACTTGGGTGGTTTCAGTGAATATTTGTGACCTTTCTCTTCATTTTGGTTTTGTCTTTGCCGAATTTCTAACAATATTTCTAAACTTCAAACCGTTATTTGTTGTCTCCCTCCAGGTAAGCTGAACTTGGTGGACCTTGCCGGGTCGGAGAGAGTTAATAAGTCCGGCTCAAACACAGACACAACCCGACTCAAGGAAGCCCAGAGTATCAACAAGTCCTTGTCATCTCTGGGCGACGTCATATACGCACTGCGCAGCAAACAAGGGCACATTCCGTATAGAAACTCGAAGCTTACTTACCTACTCCAAGAATCACTGGGTAAGTACATTGGGTCTAGTATTAAATACTATTTTGATGTCAGACCACTACTATGCTACTATGTGTCTTTGTAATGATCCTAGTGTGCAGAAGCAATAATATACAAATATTGGATGCCCATATGAGGACAATATAGCAGAATATAGTCACGAGGTGAACTCTGGACTGTTCCATCTTGGAAAAGGCCGAGTGAAATGGAACAGTCCGGATTTCAGAAAGTGGTTATATTCTGCTATATTTTATGAATAAAATACATCCTAAAATTGTTTAATATACCTCACACATAGATCCTTACCATTTGATATTTTTCATGTAATTCATAATTTATTTCAAACATAAATAATACAAAGTTTTGAAAAATTTATAATTTATTTCAACTATAAGGTATTAAATGGCTGATAAAGACATATTTGTAGCTGTTTAAGACCGGTTGGCTATAAGCACTTTTGACATTCATAGCCATACTCGTGTTAGCTTACCTTCTAAACCATTTGACCTACAGTTCTTTTTCTTGACAACATTTTTGACAAAAACTCTCTATTGTTGATATTTGTCTCACTCTCAGGAGGTGACAGTAAGACGCTAATGGTTGTACAGATTTCACCGGTCACAAAGAATGTAAGCGAGTCGCAGTGCAGCCTCAGTTTTGCCCAGAGGGTCCGGGCTGTGGAGCTGGGTGCGGCCTCCAAAAAAAGCGAAGCAGCAGAGGTAGCTGTGCTTAAAGACAGGCTGGCGCAGTATGAGGTGAGAATCTATATTTTCTTTTCACCAGTAATATATTCTTCAGATGATGTTCGAGACCCAAAAGTCACTGCCGAGAAAAGATGTCTCGAGTGTTAATCGTATTTCTACTTGTATACTCTCCTGCCAAACACGCCCTTGCCACAAAATTCCACATGAGACTGTAGAGACCAAGTCCACAGTACACAAGCCATGGTAACACCAGCTGTACAAACAGAAGAAACCCATGCACCCTATGTCAGCCTAGTATGTTTGGTGCTTTGTGGCAGACTGTGGTACCAGTGTTAAACTGTACAAACAGAAGAAACCCATGCACCAAATGCCAGCCTGGAAGGTATGGTACTTTGTGACAGACTGTGGTACCAGTGGCAAACTGTACAAACTGAAGAAACCCATGCAACCAATGCTAGCCTGGAAGGTGTGGTACTTTGTGGCAGACTGTGGTACCAGTGTCAAACTGTACAAACAGAAGAAACCCATTGCTAGCCTGGAAGGTGTGGTACTTTCTGGTAGATTGTGGTACTAGTGTCCAGCTGTACCAACAAAAGAAACAGAAGAAACCCATTGCTAGCCTGGAAGGTGTGGTACTTTGTGGCAGACTGTGGTACCAATGTCCAGCTGTACAAACAGAAGAAACCCATGAACCCAATGCTAGCCTGGAAGGTATGGTACTTTTTGGCAGACTGTGGTACCAGAGTCAAACGGTGCAAACAGAAGAAAACCCATTGCTAGCCTGGAAGGTGTGGTACTTTGTGGCAGTATGTGGTTAGGAAGAGTGCATTTTGTCTGTTAAAGCGTTCATCTTCAAGAAGCTGTTAGTCGTCCACCAATGTCTTGTGTTTTGATGCTCTACCTTTGGGAAGAGATAAAGGTTATCGGCCACACAGTTTTAAGTATGCGAAAGAGGATTCTTGAGGGTGCTATTGTGACCTGTTTTGTTTTGTTTTTTGGGTGGGGGGGGGGGGTCGCCATTTGCAAAAAAAACAAATAAACAATTAATGTGTCCATATGATCAATTTATCACTAAAATAAACAGTGCATGAAAGGGTCAACTCTATGCAGGAAGGTAGCTCGTTGTGGTCTCCGCACCAGCATCACACCTGAGGACACCGACATAGCTCGTCCTCTGTCTGCCCCTCATTGTAGATGTACCAATATACATCACGGTTAACATTCCCTTTTCCCTCAGGCAAACATTCTGACCAAAAGCAGTTGTAAAATGTGGAGGCTTTTTTGTATTTTTATTTTGTTCCAGGATGGACCAACATCAGGTTATCACTCGTCACCAACAAGGAGCACCAAGGGCAGCACCCCTACAAGAACACGGGGTACCCCACGACGATGATTTAAAAAACCAAGACCCGCCACTGGGATATGTAATAAGGGTGCACCCCACTAAATAGGGAGAAAACAGAGCGCCGGCCTCATTTATATTTTGTAGGCCTTCAAAATATTCTATATTAAACAGATTTGAGAGCCCAATAAAGAGGGGACAGTGTACAATGTTGCCCAATTGTGACCTGTTTTTATTTGGAGGGAGAATAACTCGACGGGCCTTGGGACTCCCCATATCAAATTGAGCACAGGATAAAGGTTCAAGAGTTAATGGATTATCAAAAGCTAATAAGCTAATAAGCCTCCTAAGAAAGAAAACTGTAACTGTCATGTACAAGGTTAGGCACCACACAAAAAGAACGATGAATAATGATGAAAGTGTAGGGGTTAAGCCCTATATTTCTGCTGCATAGATCAAAAACCCTTTTAATCTGCTGTTTACAAATAGTATGTCTAGGTGTTCACGGCAAAGAAGCAGCCAATTTCATTTTATTGCATTTATATTAAAGCGAAAGGTTAGGTACCACACAAAAAGAATGATGAATAATGATGAAAGTGTAGGGGTTAAGCCCTATATTTCTGCTGCATAGATCAAACACCCTTTTAATCTGCTGTTTACAAATAGTATGTCTAGGTGATCACGGCAAAGAAGTGGCCAATTTCACTTTCCTGTCTTCTTTTGAAACTGGGTGTTGGCTACGATGAAGTTTGCCTCTGTTGCCAGGTCAGAAAGGTACTTCCCATTCCTGTTAGTATTGTCATGATAGCTAAACCTTCCATCCTCCGGTCCAACTTGGGCGTTAAAATCACCAATCACCATCAGGACATTATGTGCTGGGACACTCGACTCAATAGCGCTCCTGAGATCGTTGTAGTGGTCTGCTACTACTACGTCTTCCTCTACAACATTAGTCGGGCAATAGGTGACAAACTGTTGTTGCCAGATTACCCTGGAAGTTTCTGTCATTGTAGGATTTGACACTAGCTAGTGAGTTTTTGGCATTGGTATTCAGTACAATACCTACTCGCCCTGTAGCAGCTCCAACAGAATTCTTTGTGGCTGAGGATGTGATAAGGGTTCTGCCAAGAATGCTCTCATATTTGATGGTTTCCTCATGAACTATTCGGTGTTCTTGGATACCAAGCACTTCAATGTTGTACTCAATCAGGTTATGCACCAGTTCTTCCCTGCACTTTTGCTCCTGAAATGTCCTTACGTTCATGGTGGAGATTGTTGTAGTTTTCCGACAATTGACAAGGTTTCTCCTCCTACAGACACCACCTTCAGGCTTGTCCCTCCCATCTGGGTTTGGGGGCAGGTCGTCATTTGATCCTCTTAGATCGGTGTCTGCACCAAGAGAAGTTTGATCTGAAGTAGGGACTCTAGCCCTAGTGTTGTATACTTTTGCCATCATAGTTTTTCTTTTGCTAATATGAACTGTGGTCGCAGGTGGTACAGCTAGGTTTGTCAAATGAGTTTTCCTTCTCCAAATTGTCCAGTGGCCGTTGGAAATGTATTGAAACAACACCATTCTCATCCGCACTTCACTCTTGTAGACTCCATCTCCAAACAGAGAAAACTTGATGTACAGGCTTCAGGACATCCTGGGGTTTTGGGTTTGGTTTTTTAAGTCAGAGTTTTCCTTCTCCCAGATGGGTTGCCTTCCATGGCTTTACGAGCCCCATATGCCCGGGTTTCGAATCAGAGTGCCTTCTCCTAGGTGGGCTGACTCCCGTGGCTGACGAGCCCCACCTGCCCGGAGCGATCTGGTTTTAAGGCGCCAGAATCCCGCCTGCACACCTCTGCCCACAGTTCTAAACAGGGGTCGGCACAGGAAACCGGGCAGTAGGAGTTTGACTAGGAGAGGCTTTTTGAGAAGCTGGCCGTATGGGATATTTCATGGGCGAGAAGTGGATCGATACTTCACACAGTCCCGGCCATTCCTAGCCCTTTGACCCCCAAAATTGAATGACCATCTCTTTTAAAATGCATGATGTAAAAATAACAATTGCGCATACATTTAATAATGTAATTACTGGTTTGAGGATCTGTCAATTTTGCGCGAAATAGAATAATGCAATATTTAACAGGCTTGATATATTTCCTACTTTAATCTGATTTGTCCCACCGTTTCCCATTCATTAAATCGTTAATGAGATATAAATTAATCAGACTACAGTACTCCTTATAACATTAAAATGTATACAAGTACTTTTAACTCCATCCAAAGCAGTTTGAATTCATCAAATCTTTCATCTCTCTCTTTGTCATCAAGAACTGCCCTTTTCATTTTTATGTACTGTTTTTTGTTTTAATACAGTGATTACAATTACCCAATCTTTTGCTGTATTTTATGTAACCTATGTATACCAAAATCAGTGTTCTCCAACCTATAGAAAAGACGTGGCGCTCCGCTTTTTTTTTTTGAGCACACTAGTAACACGGAATTTTTCTCGGGGCCCTTGAGCGGGCCCCGGAATCCACCACGCCGTAAGGGCTTCGCGCTTCGCACTCGCATTGTACGTATCCCCTCGCAGTTTTCACCACACCAAGCACCAACCTTTAATTTTCAATGTTGGAGAACACTGCAAAATGTAATGCACAACTACAATATATTGTAGTTGTGCAATTATTTTTTGGGGAGTTGCAGCAGGAAGAGCTCTGGGCCATATGTATTGAATGATTACTATTTGTCCGACCAATAATGCATTTTCCTAAAACAGACCAAAAAGTATTCTTAGGTATTGCTGCACATACAGTCAATTGTTTTCAGTAAACTGTTAGTTAGAGTATGTTTGTTAGAGCATGCACAGCATTTTCTTTAAGCAATTAAGTAAGCATAAACAGATGACATTTCAGATGATGTTTCAGCTAAAACAAGAGCAACGAATTGATTGCAAATTTTCACAGGTTGGTTTTAAGGATGGGAATGAATGAACCCTTTCAGAAGCTGTGATGTAGTATTCCTTGGGTCTGTATACGTTTGGTAATTTGAACCAACTGTTTGTTTCAATCCTATAAAGTTGTGGAAATATACCACTAAAACTAACCTGTGCAAATTTCATATCAAAAGGTGATGCGTTTTTGAGATATTGCAGAAAATCTGGAGCAGTTATGTCCACGCAGGAATCTGCTATTGGAATACACAATCTGAGAAACGTTACTGTCAGTAACGCTTCTCAGATTCAAATTTTCGTGGATAAAAAGTGATATCTTTTTCCATAACTGCAGTACTTCTAAGTGAAAAATGCATTATACTATCCAAAGCTGTTGTACTTCTTACCAAGTAAGTTTTTATTTCCAATAATTTTCAGAGTCATTACCAAACATATACAGACCCTTTAATAGACTCATTTCTATAATACCATCTCCAAATAAATATTTATGTGGATTCTTGTTATCAAGGCTTAAAAAATAATTAGCTGTTTCGTAGCGCAGCGCAGCGAAACAGCTCTTGTTTTTGTTAAAGTTTTTTTATTTTTTTATTTTTTATTTGTATGTTTCAGTCAAAGCGGTTTTTTACATAGTTCCTAAAGAGCAATTGCAATGAAACTTTCAGTGATGAAAGGTATTGGTGGACTAATGGTCCTAAAACAATGACGTCATGATGACGTCATCGCCTGTCACGTGACGTCATCTGAAAGATAATTGATTTTAAATATGTTAAAATCTATATCAAATCAGCCACAAGAGACCGTTAATTTCTGTTTGCGGGATTGGGTAGGGATAAATCAGGTCTTCATTTTGTTTCGTGTGCGTGACCTCACATGACCTCTACTTCCGGTCGAAACCGGAAGTGCCTCGTAATTCAAAAGTGGCAAAAGTTATGAAGTTGCTTTTCAACAATGTTAGTGTCTGGCAAGGGTGGGCAGTTCAAAAAAAATGTCAATGACGTCACAATACGCAAGAGCGCCCTCTAGCGACAGGTTGGAAACTCGTCAAAATGGACTTTTTGAAGATGTGTGTGGTGAAGTTTTGTGCAATCACTTCAAACTTTACACATATGTTGATCGTCAGGCAGCCATCATATGTGTGAAGTTTTAGATCAATGACGTCATCGGGGGTCACGTGACGCGGCATTAAAGGTGCACTTTTTTAAGTCGTATATCTCCCGAAGTATTAGTGCGATCATGTTGAAACTTGGCAAGTCGTTAGATAATGGCAAGTTCTTGTTGAACTAGTAATGACGTTATGATGACGTCATCACACGATTTGTTATGATTTTTTCATTTTTTGCCCTTTTAAGTCAGAAATTGCTAATGGAACATGCTTTAATCAAAATTCTTTTTTAATTATATGTTGATCGTCAAACAGCCATCATATGTGTGAAGTTTCTGATCAATGACGTCATCGGGGGTCACGTGACACGGCATTAAAGGTGCACTTTTTGAAGTCGTATATCTCTCGAAGTATTAGCGCGATCATGTTGAAACTTGGTAGGTTGTTAGATATTGGCACGTTCTTGCAAATTTTGAAGTCACGTCATGATGACGTCATCACACAATTTGTTATGATTTTTTCATTTTTTGCCCCTTTAAGTCAGAAATTGCTAACGGAACATACTTTAATCCTAATTCTTTTTTAAACAGGCTTGATATGTCATAACTGCTTCGAAAAAAAATTGTGGTCATCATGACGTCATAATTTGTCAGGTTATATTGTCTTAAAGGTACAGTTTTACAAGATATAAAGACAATGAAGTCAATCGTACTAGGCATTAAATATTGTATTATTAACTTGATTATGTACACACTACAAGACTTTCATATTCACTTGAGTAATTTGAAAAAAATATAAGCCAAACAGCTCTGCATGTGTGCACAAATGCAATTATGTCTAGTTGTCTTTGTCATCGTGGAGAAAAATTCTCTGTAAATCCGATCTTGTTCATAGGCCATCTAAATACACACAAGAACATACAAAATATAAAATAAATATGGAACCGTTATTTCGGGGGGGGGGGGGTAATGGAAAGAGCCTTTTTTTAATGAGATTTTCATGGGTTGGATTCAGAGGGGAAACTTTGTTTTGTTATTTTTGTTTTTCTATAAAATAAACAAAATTGGTACATGTATGCACAAATATTTTTCCTGGGGGATCAGTAGTAACTAAGGTTTGTGGTAACACCATTAGCTTTCTAATGGAATGCTCTGTAATGGGATGTAGCTGGTCTAAAAGGAACCGGTTCCTTGGGTTCATAAAACATTTATTCATAAAACGTAGAAAACAATTTATCCATAATACAATTTATGCACAATTTTGTTTCCGTGGAATCAGTAGGAACTAAGATTTGTGGTCACAATTAGCTCTCTAATGGGTTGTAGTATGGTCTAAAAAGAACTAGTTTCTTGGATTCACAAAAGCATTTGTTCATAAAACGATGAAATACCCCACCACACAATGAGCTTTCACCGCTGTCCAATTTAACAGTATTTCTAGAGGTTGTACATAGAACACTTTCGTTCAATGTTTTGTATTTGTTTAAAGAATGTAAATTGTGTAAATACTTTTTTTTTAGTGAAATTGTAAATTGTGAATATTTTCCATAGTGATTTGTGTCCATTTTTATTAGGTTATACAAATTTCACTTCCAACGAATGCTGTTGGGAAGCACAATTAATTTATTGAATTCATGTATTTATGACTTAATCACAGATCTTTATTAAAGGTATTAAAGCGAATTGGTTGAGCTGACAATGTTCATGTTTTGTTTGAAAATTCATATACATGAAATAACAAACCTGTGAAAATTTGATCTTAATCCATTGCGAGTCAGGAGAAAATAGTGAAAAACCACGCACAATTTTCATCATGTAAACATATTGTCCTTAATTTTGGTTGTAATAACTGAAATCAGCTAGGTTTTTTTTTCAGGTTATCAGATAAAGTTTTCTCGAATATAACTTAATTTCAGAGGGAAATACTTCACAGAAAAAAGTGGTTCAAGTATGAACCTCATAATTAGTGAGTTTTATACTAAAATTAAACAATTTTATTTTTTATTTTTACCAATCCTGTATAATACCTTTAAGACCTGTAAGTAGAAACTAAGGGCTTTTCCAAACCTTGGCTTAGGCTCAGGCTTGGCCTCTGTTGAAGCACCGTGCAATATGCACACTGCTCCCAAATTGCCGACGGCGCCTGAAATTGAGCATAAACCTAGGTTTGGAAAATGCCCCAGGTAATTTTCGCTTTATCAATAGACGAAGTACAGTATTGTTAGTTGTCAAGAAAAAAAATTTAAACTCCACACCGCCACCAATCCTCAAGAGAAATGTTGCCGTCTCATATTGTAAAAGTCAAGAAAATAGCAACTGTGAACAATTGCTTATTTTGTTTGCCAGTCAAAATTAGCTTGACATGAAAACGCATAATATCCCTGAAAAAAATAACTGCTATTCATTGCTTTCTTAACAACATGACAAACAAATTTAAATAAATTTTTACAGGTTGGTTTATTTTTGCAACTAGATAGAAATGAGTGAACTCTACCAAAACCAATTATGTATTTTGCATGACCTTTAACCTTTCAACATAATTACACAAGAGTCAATTTCTTGACAAATGATGAAGAAAAGAAAAGAGCAATGGAATACATGTATTATGTTTATTTTTCAATCATTTGAAAAGTATTTGTGCAAACAATTGGTCGGTGTTGACTATAAGTCTAGATCAATTGTTTACGCTTGGTAATTGGAACCCTCTGTTTGATTCAATCCTATATAGTTGCAGATATATACCATAAAACTAACCTGTGAAAATTTCTTGTCAAAAGATGGTAGCGTTTTTGAGAAACTTCCGAAAATCTGGAGCGGTTTTGTCCACGCCTGAAGAATAATATGCAATTGGAATACACAATCTAAGAAACGTTACTGTCAGAAACGCTTCTCAGGTTCAAATTTTAGGGGATAAAAAGTGCAGTACTTCTAAGTGAAAAGTTTCTCAAAATGCATTATACTATCCAAAGCTGCTGTACTTTTTACAAAGTAAGTTTTTATTGCCATTCATTTTCAGAGTAATTACCAAACGTATACAGACCCTTTAAGGCAATGAATAGCTGGGAATATGAGCTAAAAACGTTGTATCTCCTGACATCACTGACGTCACGTGCGAGTTTGAAATTGTCCAAGTCATTGTATCTCACTTAAAATAGTCGGGATGTAATAACATTGGTTTTCGCTGCTGCATACTCCTAAGGAAGGAATGCAAAGTTAAACAGGCGGTAACTAAAGGTTAGCCTCCAGGTTTTTATTTATAGGTTTTCTGGGGTTCAACCTCGAAGTACCTCAATTTACCACTTGTTTAATTTTGCATTTCTCCCCATGGAGTTGAGATGGTGTAAGGAATGCTTCAAACCTAATGGACAGAAGTAATACCGTGTGGAACTTCAAAGTTTGATACTTGATTTAAGAGCGCCTGATAACTGCCAATTATACTTTTATAACAGTATGTTTTCTTGCTGAACCACAAACACAAAATCCTCCTTTCTGTTTATTTGTATTTATCAGAAAACTCTAGATACTTTTAACATTGCAATAGTTATAATTTAAATTTATTTTCAAGAAAATTAATAAAGCAACTTCATTATATAAACTAATAAGTTTGAGTGTCACTTTCTGAGAAGATCCAGATTCTGCAGTTATTTTTTTTAAAACAATTCCTGCAAACTTCGGAGGCTTGTGTGATTAAGCTTAAAAATTAAATACAGGTATATAGGTATCAAATTAAAAGTGAGCGACATTGAAACTGACTTAACACAGAAAATGCTTTAAGTCTGCAATAAATACATTACATTAATCTTGGTTTGAAATATTTAATAAATAAAATTGTACATGTACAAACTGTACATGTAATTTTCTTTTTAATTTATTTAAGTTAAAATTTTAAACCAAGTGCTTTAAAGATGCATTACGCAATAGAAAGTGAATTCATTGTGTTAATTCGGACAATTGTTAGGTCACTAATAATAATACAAAAATTTTAAAAAGAAGCAAAATTTCATAGAATATTATTTGTTTTAAGCACTTTTTACTCAGTGCTTTCCCTAGTACTGTGAACAAAATCTGAAGGCATAAATATTCAAGTGGGATATGAACCCAGGACCTTTGCCATTCTAGAGCAGATGTCTTACAACCAGACCACCGAGCTTGTCCTGTATGGCAAAGGTCGTGGGTTCGAATCCCACCGAGTAATGTGCCTGTGGATTTTGATTTAAAAAATTTTATTTACAAGACTCAGGAAAAGTAATGAGTAGACAGTGCTTAACACACATCAGTGCATGGGTAAAAATCCTTTAAATTTCATAGAGCTGCTTAAAAGAAAACACTGATTGATAAATTCATTTATGAAGGACAGACTAATACGAAATCATAATGGAACCTCTCGCAAACTTGAGCTTATGCTTGAAATTACTTTGGCTAGACTTTGTTTTGTTCACACAACCAAACAACATCTTCTATATTAGCTCAAACACACAAAATCTTCATTATCAAATTGAGTTTCAAATCAAAACTGAAACAACTGCAATTATGCCAACAATGTGCAGTCTGTGTCGTCCAACTCCGTCCATTTCTTAGTCGGTATCCCTGTATCCAAATTGAAACAGCATAGCTGATGTGGGATTCATAAAATGCACCAGACTATTTTTCCTTTCCAGCCTCAGTATGGGCTCATCCCTCAAACGAGGCACTTCTTTGGTCCCAAACGATGTCAGCACCATGCTTCCAAGCATTATCCGTAGGTTGAGACGGTTTGTGTTGCACTTTCTCAATGACTTTTTCATATAAGCGTGTTATTTACATGTCTGGGTATTGCCTGGATTAAATTTAGCTTCTTTGTTTGTGTAATTAATTAAGTATTATAATTTGGTTACATCTACCATTGACAATTGATGTATTTTGCACACAAAGGATGCTTACAGAGTTTTGTCCTGCCCCCTACTGACCAAATTACTGGAACGTGTTGATTGACACCCCCTCTAGGATGTGTGGCAGCTGCTGATATCATAGCCTGAACATCTGACGTCACACATCGAGGCTTGTGAATAACGCCAGATACCTGCCTTGAGCACCTGGCCGGATCCTGCCAGATGTACCTTTGACCTCGCATCCATTTCACACGGAGATTCGCAGTCAATTCACCCGTACATGTAAACATATTACATAGTGAATAAAACAGCATTACATGCATGTAAAACCATTATGCACACGCTGCATGCAGACGATCGAAAGTGCAAGCTGACAAACTACATCACCTTGGACTAATCATAACACATAAATGGAAAGCTTACGTCACTGCACGTTTATCCAATGAAATCATTGTATCCAATGAAATCATTGGGCCTGTAAGACCAGTGAGGATAAAGACAGGGGACCAGTCTACTGATATGGCAAAAATGAGCTGACTGGTTTGTACAGTGTGGTTAAGACAATGGAAATAATCACAAGTGTCAGCATGTGCTGACATCTGCCCTCATGGTCTCATTTGATGGTTTTAAACTTATAGTACATATTTCCATGGCAATGAATGCCCGTTGTCTGGCACCCAGATCCTTCTTAATGCTGCCGATAGCTTCATTCATCTGGTGGCTTCTTGAACTCTCTCTTGACTTTTTTCATTGGTTCACTTCCAGTGGCTTGCGACCGTTGCCGTTTAGTGGTGAACTTATTCCCTACCGTGTTGACTAACGTACTGTAGCTGTTACCAAATGAAACATAAAGTTGATCAACATACATTTCACCCAGTCAAGCGTTAATACAAATAGAGAGACTTTCCTTCAGGAAGGAGGTCGTTTGTTTGAGGATTCATAGATCTAGAACCCACCTTCTGGCCATTTCTTCATCAGATACCGTCATCTCTCGCTCTTTCTGCTCAGATTTTTTCTCCAGTTCTTCAGCTACCAGATTTTGCATTATTTTCTAAAATGAAAATAAAATAAGTTATTTTATTTCTATTGCCAAAAGCGGTTGTTGAACCTTATCGTCACCGAACTGGCGGCTACAGTGTTACTGTTACAGTGTTACTAAGGGTGCAAAGAACGTCCTATACTTCAATGCATGATGGCGCGAGAATCTAGCCATAGCCGTAGCTGTAGCCTCAAATTCTGACACAGCCAAAGCAGAGACCAAAGGAACCCTTGTTCTTGTTGACTGATGGGAAAATGGAAATAACTGGCTGGATTTAACTTACTTCGATTGCTGGGTTCATTCCTTTGAATGACATCCGGCCAAACTTCAACTCTTTACACACTGCATGGCTTGACTCCACCTCATATTTGCTCCTGAAAACAAAAAATTATATACAAGATCACAGTCTTATGCTAAATTGCAAGGACCTTTTTTTTAAAACACAATTTGGGGTCTTCCTAGAATTCCAATGCTTTGCCCCTCCCCAAGCCAGGCAAATGTCAGCTTTTAGTAGTTTTAACTCCATTTCCAGAAAAAAAATACAGCTTTTTCTTACTCCTTTGCTATTATTTCTGGTAGGTCAAGAACCCAGTGCGTCTCATCCACCCTGCGTCGTTCTTCTTCCTCAATTTCCTTTTGAATGTCATTTTCTTGACTTCGTTGCATAAACTGCGAGGATATTAAAAAAGGAACAATTCTTTTTAGAATTCAACATTTAAAAAACTTAACATTAGTAATGACTATGAAACACATGAAACGTCCATTATATTGACCCACTTTTTTTATTTCAACTGTATACTATTTACTAATTTATTATTACAGGTTTTATGGAGGAAGGAAATTATTTATTCAACTTGTAAAAAAAAGGGTAACTCAATTGTCGGTCTGTCTGGTTTAAGTTTAAAATTTAAGGCTCGACTTGAATATAAAGAAATAGTTTCGACAAAATGAAAACAAAGGGATGTTAATTAAATATGATTTAACATGAATGTTGGGGGAAAAGTTCAAAATTGTTGTGGACTGGATGGTCAGGTGTGAAACAGCACTAATGGCATGATACTTGGTGACAGGAGCAGGGGCTCAGCACTCTGACTCCATGGGAACTGATCACAGTGATAATTAATACAAGGCATATTATTAGACCCAGTAACTGGGGCGCTGTGCTCCTTTTTTCGAAATTTTGACATCATCGGTCGGGGTCGTACTAGCGCCCCAGCTTGTCGTTGTATATTCCCAAAGCAAAACTCAATTTGGCGATCCCACACTCTCGGCAGTATCCACGGGTGCCCTGCCTTAACCGTGATGACCACGTGATTGAGGCAGGGCACCTGTCAAATTTTAGCGGGGTGCCCTGCCTCAACCGTGACGACTACGGGGTTGAAGCAGGACACCCGTCTAAAGGTTGTCAGGTAGGGCACCCGTGGATACTGCCGAGAGTGGGATGAGTTTTGCTTTGGGAATATACAACAAGCTGGGGCGCTAGTACAACCGACGATGTCGAAATTTCGAAAAAGGAGTACAGCACCCCAGTTACTGGGTCTAGCATATTGTGGTAAGAATTTAGGAAAAATATTCACTAAACTTAGCTTAATGATTGATGATAGGCTATGACAATGGCCAAAACAACTGAGGCATATATAGGAACAGACGTATGAAGCCCGATTCCTTGTGATTGTGGCATCTCAGAATCTCAGAAGTGTAACTGAACATCGCCGATCGGCATCATTGTTCAGGCATCAGATGTAGGAAGCCAAAACCACACACGTTTACATGGTTGTGGTTATGAGAATGAGGGTTCCTCTGTGGTGAGAGGGAGGGGAGGGGATCGGGAGTGTTCATCACCCTCACACTCCCCACCCCTTCAATTCAATTGTCAATCCTAACCCTAACCTGCTAACCCCTTAACTCTAACCCTAACTTGCTAACCCTACCCCTACCCCTAAACCCAATCCCCCAAGGCCTCACCCCTCCCCCACCCTAACCCTCACTAGTCTCAGTGCTTTCGGTCTCAGTGACCCTCACCACCGTCACGTGGTTGTGGCTTCATCATAATCATACATCTGACTGATGCCACAACCACGCAAACGTGCCGTGGTTGTGGCTTCATCAGTTCATACTAATGTAATGAAGGCTTGAAGCCACAACCACAGCCGTTGTAATGTGCGTGGTTGTGGTAAGGAATTTGGCTTCATACGTCTGTTCGTATTATATAACTCAAACAATTACAACAGGGCAACCCCCACCCACACTGCATCCTAGCCCTGGTAGGACGTCAGTCAGTGTACACTGACGTCCTGGGTATAAAGCGCCTCTACAATGCGAACATATTTTGAAGTAATGTTTTTTCATAATTTTACCTGATTTAAGAAGCTGAAATTCCGTTCCTATATTCTTTATACACTAGTCCGTAACTCACTATTGATGGGTCAAACAATAACAATTTCGTCCACGAATGACATTATTCTAGCAAATAAGTCCGAGTTGTGCACTACCGTTTAGGCTATATCATCGTGTACCAATTGACTGTGTAGGCTCAGGCGCGCATGCGCGACATGCATAGCAACCTGACCGACTTCCGCTATGCAAAGGACGCACATGCGCTGAAGCATTCACGTCTTGTCAGTTTTGGCCTGTCGCCGAGAATGCATAAATTTCCATTTTATTTTCACAATAATGTCATCCAAGGATAAAATTGGCAATTCTGAATAGAGCAGGCGTAAGGTTCAGGACACAAGGAACATGTGAGTCAAGTTTCAGCTTCCTCAAAAAGGTAAAAATATGATAAAAAATGGTTATAAATTTTTTCGCAATGGTAGGGGACCTTTATACCCTGGACTCCGTCGCGTTGTATGCAACGGAGGAGTCCAACCTGGGCTAACTGTAGCCCCATAAATTGGGCCAATCACTTCGTATCCTTGGCCCCAGCACCATTGCAATTAAATGTTTGTGGATTATTAGATCTACAATCCGCCTCATGAAAACTTACCAATCGGATACTACTGTACTTGCGGATAACCGGCAAGTTGGTTTTAGTTTAAAAAACATTACCAGTTTTGGGGGAAAATCGAATGATTTCGAGTTCCCTGACAACAACGATATGATCGATTGCTACAATTGAGCTGTTACCAGACTGATTTACTCGGAGTGCGTCGAGAGTGCAATTTGAGTTTTGTGTAGTCATTTTACTTCCCTGCGCGGCGGCAACACTCATGCGAAACGCGATCTCGCTACCCGCGCCGCATTTAAAGCTATTTAATTAAAGTCCTCTCTTTCAGTTAATTGTTTCCGAGTAATGTGCAATTTTGATTGTAACGATGAATTCAAATTGCACTCTCGGCGCACTCCCGAGTAAATCAGTCTGGTAACAGCTCAATTGTAGCAATCGATCATATCGTTGTTGTCAGGGAACTCGACCAAAACCTAGTTATCGAACCCAAACGTTAGTAGGCCTACTGCTGGTGCTCGACCCCGTTCTAAAATAACGTTAACAAAAAAAATGGGAGCGTAGTTTTGAGAACAAGTGTACGCCTTCGCAAAGAGCAAGAGGTCAACAAGATCGTTGAGATTTTTGCAAAAGGTCACACTCGAAATCATTCGATTTTCCCCCAAAACTGGTAATGTTTTTTAAACTAAAACCAACTTGCCGGTTATCCGCAAGTACAGTAGTATCCGATTGGTAAGTTTTGATGAGGCGGATTGTAGATCTAATAATCCACAAACATTTAATTGCAATGGTGCTGGGGCCAAGGATACGAAGTGATTGGCCCAATTTATGGGGCTAGGCTAACTGCATCCATGCTAACTCATAACTGGCTAAATCCTGCTGAAAGAAAATGAAGAAAACGTACCTTCATCTGCATTAAATGCTTGGAGAGCTTTGATTTTCCGCTTCCCTCGCCATGGTGATCGTTTGCCATGTTATGTGAGCTGTAAAACTGTAACTTAACACAGGTGAAATTACTTACATTTTCCTGCCTACCTACTTAACTTGAAAATTAAGGTCATGAAGGTATATACGGGGGCTGGTCATCTCGCCCCCTAGCAAGCTCGCCCCCAACAAAGTCGCCCCCTGCAAAGTCGCCCCCTAGCCGGCTCGCCCCGGTTTGTTACAGAGTCGCCCCCTGGCAATGTCGCCCCCAAACAATGTCGCCCCCTAACAAAGTCGCCCCCTGACAATGTCGCCCCCAGCCAATGTCACCCCCTCGCAAAGTCGCCCCCAGATGTTATTTAGTTTGGAAAAATAATGCTCCTTATGTAATATAATGGCTTAATTATTGTATTGAAAGGAATATTGAGTATTAAAGCCTACTTATAGTCTGTATGTTTAGTTTGTGCTTGGGTAAAAAACGTCATCAAATAATAAACTCCATGCTCCAAATTTCTTAAGTTTGTCAATGATTTTATTACTTAGCCTACCTCTTATTACACTTCATAGACATTTAAATAAATCGTTAGCCTACTTCTTACAGACATTTTTTTACAAATATAATACATGGCATTTACTGAACTATAGATGGAACATTTAAAAAAATCGTTTGCCTACTGGTTATCACTTAAAAACATTTTTTTCAAATTATTAAAATAATTGGCAATTACTGAACTATAGATGGCAAGCATTACTTCATACGGAAACTTTTCTGCAATATGGATCTTTCTTTCTGGGCCAATTCAAAGCTGTTACCATCAGCCCTAATTATTTTCCGAACTAAAATAACATCTGGGGGCGACTTTGCGATCCGCGAGGGGGCGACATTGGCTGGGGCGACATTGTCAGGGGGCGACTTTGTTAGGGGCGACATTGCCAGGGGGCGACTCTGTAACAACCCGGGGCGAGCCGGCTCGGGGGCGACTTTGTTGGGGGCGAGCTTGCTAGGGGGCGAGATGACCAGCATTCGTATATACATGTGCACGCAATTGAGACAGTCTGGTGCTCTTCATTGTCGTAGTTCATTAATAACTTAAAGGCGTATAGGACTGAGACCAATAATGATACAGTTTTCGCGATGTACCGCCCTCAAGAGTTGATAACCACGCACCTTCCGGGAACAACTGTTGAGGGCGGTATACAACGATTATTATTACGATCACCATCCATTTATTTACATTTTTGTGACTGTGACAGCAAGGAACCGAGAGAGTGTGTGTCCCTTTCTGTGCAAGGTAGGCCTACTTGGTAAAATGTATGTCTGTATAGTTTGAGACGTTTCTTGCAGTCTGCATTAATATTATTAAAAATATATAAAACAACTAAACCAACGAAAACACGACAAGAAGAGGCGCTAACATCAGACAAGGAAGCGAAGGACAAGGCACAATGAATGACAAAGCCTCAGTCAGCAGTCAGTCCATGGTCCATAAGCCTTTTTGAGATATGGCGGACACAATGCTACAACACTATAAGGTTTGGGTAAATTTGTGTGTATACACCCAAACCAAACAGTGCACTCCTATCACGTCCGCCATACCTCAAAAAGGCTTATGGAGACTGTCTGTAGTGTACGATGGTCAGTCATTGTCATTTTCTCAAGGTCAACAAGAAAGTTATGTAAAACTTGTCTCTACGCATTGTTTTCATTGTTATTAATATTATTAACAAAATGATAAGTTACCCAAAATATCTTCATTATTCATGGTCCATTTTATTATTGATGTGTTTTTGTTTCAGACTGCTCAACGAGCACCGGCTCAAATATGGCAATGTGGGTAGGAGCAGTAGCCCCACAACAAGCAGACACCACAGACGATTACCTGAAGTGTTCAATCTGCCTAGAGGTGTTCTGCAAACCAGTTGCAATCAGCTGTGAACATGTGTAAGTTTTACAGTAGACCCCTTGTGTAGTGTTAGCCCCATTAATAGTGCCAAATTCTCTGGACTTCCTCCGATCCTTGAGGTGACATTTGTTTTCGAACAGAAACTCACGTTTTTATGCCAAGATTTTTTTTCCCCAGTTGTCACTTATTGTAGCTCATTTGTGGACAGCACATTAATTCGAAAAAGAGCTCACTCGTTTTGGTGTAATTTATGCAGAAAATCGGCGGCGTTACCTGACACGGTTTGACTGCCCGGCATCTGCGATTTTGCTAATGCGCTATGGTCTTGGTGCAAGACATTTCTCGTTTACCTTTCACGCACAGCGCGGCCGACGACCCGCTCATTCAACTCGCCAATAGCGCGCGCCACGAACACCTGACTTTAGCCCACGAACCGCCCCGCGTGCTATTGGCTAGTTGAATGAGCGGGTCGTCGGCCACGCTGTGCGTGAAAGGTAAACGAGAAACGTCTTGCACCAAGACCACAGTGCATTAGCAAAATCGCGGATGCCGGGCAGTCAAACTGTGTCAGTAACGCCGCCGATTTTCTGCATAAATTACACCAAAACGAGTGAGCTCTTTTTCGAATTAATGTGCTGTCCACAAATGAGCTACAATAAGTGACAACTGGGGAAAAAATCTTGGCATAAAAACGTGAGTTTCTTTTCGAAAACAAATGTCACCTCCGGGAGGTACGTGGGCGTAGGGCCAAGGATCGGAGGAAGTCCAGAGAATTGGCACTATTAATGGGGCTAGTGTAGTGTATGAATGTCACAAGCAACCAGCGCCTCCACAGAGGTTAAAGGAAGACCTATCATTGGCTGAGAGTTGTGCGTTGCACGCGTATGTGCTTGTATTGTATGTTTCCATTGTTTGACCTCAGCGATGGAGGCCTATCCAAGGGGTCTATTTACAAATTACAGCGATACTAAGGCCACGAGAATGAAAGTTATAGATTTGCGTCCGTGCATTTTTGAAATGACATGAGGCTTTTTTTTATTTTTCATTATTCATTATTTTCTCGTAGTAAGCTTTTTCGAAATTCTGACATCATTGGTCGTACTAGCGCCCCAGGAAAGCGAAACTCAATTTGGCGATCCCGCACGGGTTCTCTGCCTTAACAGTGATGACCACGCGGTTGACGCAGGGCACCTGTCAAATTTTAGACGGGTGTCCTGCCTCAACCGCGCTGTTATCACGGTTGAGGCAAGGCACCCGTCTAATCGACGGGTGCCCCACCTCAACCGCGTAGTCGTCACGGTTGAGGCAGGGCACTCGTCTAAAATTTGACAGGTGCCCTGCCTCAACCGCGTGGTCATCCCGGTTAAAGGCAGGGCACCCGTGGATACTGCCAAGAGCGTGACCGCCAAATTGAGTTTCGCTTTGAGAAAATACAAGTTTTTCCTGGGGCGCTAATACTAGTAGTACATCAAAAAAGGAGTACAGCGCCCCGGTTACTGGGTCTAACCTTGTATGCTACTAGTAAAATGCGTAATAACCTTTTACCGTTGTTTGATGATTTGAAACTTGAAAATTTGTGATGCAGAGTCTTTTTTTTTGAAAATAATGAAATTTTGTGAAAATAATGAAATTTTTCGGCGGTAGCTTTCAGAGCATGCGGGTGGTGGACGCAAATCTATCATTTTCATTCTCATGGCCTAACAAGGGCATTGTTTTCATTTGATAATTTTGAGGCTCATCATTTGTTAGCCCCATTTCTGTGGCCAACGATCCATGAATCCTTGGCCACACGTCTGGACCATCTTTTCTTCAGCTAGCGACAAAACAAATTATGGCGCCTTTCCCATGGGCAGGTCGGCGATTTAAACCAACCAAATGTGTTCGCCTAAATGTGTTCGGCCATTTTGCGAATTTTTTTTCCCCAGCGTGGGTACGATTCTGTGCAGTTGCTATTTGATATTGTAATGCTTTTGCGTGCGGACCCCAACCAATGGGAGCGAGGTATGGTAATCTTGGCCTTTACTGCGCTGGGAAAAAAATAATTCGCAGCCCGGCCGGCCGACAACGTCATGATTTTATTTTTGTCATTCCAAAATGGCTGCGCTCTGTGTACATCGGGGCATCGGAGGACGCTGAAAAGGTATTGTTTGAAATATCTTTTTAAAATGTAATTTATTTCAATATCCCAAACACCCCAAGCAAGCTAAGAGTTAGGCGAACACATTTGGTTGGTTTAAAGTGCCGACCCACCCGTGGGAAAGGCGCCATAATTTTTGTTGTCGCTAGCTGAAGAAAAGATGGTTCGGACGTGTGGCCAAGGATTCATGGATCGTTTGCCACAGAAGTGGGGCTAATCATTTGTATGCCTTGGAAGTATTCATTATTAATGTTTTGTTTCTAAATAATTTTTAAGCAAATGCTATTCATTTTATTATTCAGTTTCAAATATTTCCGTCAGGTTTTTTATAGTAATTAATAAATTTGTTAGTTTATATAAAAGAATAATAGATAATACCTAATTCATTTTATTGTGAGAGGATTACATATGAGAGTATTGTAATTAACGTGAGGCATGTTGTGGTCGAACGGATCCACCGTTCGAGTCCCAGTAGTGACACTTGTGTCCTTAAGTAAGACACTTAACCATAATAGGCCTATTGCTGCATTCTTCCATTGGGACGTACATGTACAGCTGTAGGTTTTGTTGTGTAATGCAGGTAAAAGAACCCAGTGTTGTAAAGAGAAGGGGTTCACCCCGGTGTTCCTGGTTTGATTGGCTGCATATTGCGTTACAGCACCTTGTAAACCATTACATGGTGCTATGTAAAAGAAAAAGGTCTTATCAATACTTCAAAAAGTCTGTCAAAAACATAGCTCCGCATACCTTGCAGGAAAAAATACTGAGCGCCTCGAGACGCCCATCGGGTGTGTTAAAGTGCTATCTAAGACTATTATTAATTAAATGGGAGACCATTCTATTGTCATGTTTGGTGTTTTGTCTGGGACTAGCTACAATAATTGTAGCTCTTGGTCACGTCCCTAGGGCCATCGGGAGAATCAATGGTTATGATTAATATCGAAACTACTGTCTGAGACATGATGGGGCTCAATGATTTACAGAACACATCTTTAGGATGGAATAAAAGCTGTAGGTCTTGCATAATGTGTAATGTCCGCAAATTGCTCTTGAAAGTTATTGTAAAGGGAGTGGACTTGCCCTGGGCCCAATTTCATACAGCTGCTTAAAGCAGCAAATATTGACTTTACAAATTTGCTAAGCATACATGAGCGGGATACCAGCCCCAAACCACATGTAGAATGTTATTTAACTGGTAGACTTGCTGTGGTAAGCATAATTTGTATGTGCTTAGCTACTTTTTGTGCTTAAAGAGGCTCTATAAAATTGGGCCCTGGTGTCTATGGATTGGCTGTGCATAAAGCGCCAACCTTGAACATAAAAAAATATATATATTTGATGCGCACTGGGAAAATACTTCATGTGGAATTTGCGCAGTTTAAACGAATATTTTTTATTAAATCATGTTTTAATCTACTCTTTTTTTTAAAGGTTTTGTGAGGATTGTCTATCACCGTATTTAGAAATCGCTTCACCGAATTGTCCCCTTTGTAGAAAGGTCTTTGACCCTAAGAAGAAGGTCAAAGCAAAAAACATTGAAAAGCAGATTGCATCAACGAAGTCGATATGCACTGGCTGCAAGAAAAAGGTAGAGTGGAATTTCATCAGAAATATAAATGTGTGGATGATTTTAATCTAATTTCTTCAACTGATCTTTCTGATTGCAAGGATCCTGGTAGTTTGTTCTGTTCAAGCAGCATCCCCTCTCTCTCTTAAAAAACCCAAACAAGCTCTCTCTCTCACTCTCAACTTTGTTTCTGTAGGCCTCCATCCTGACAATTAAAGGGATTGTATACAGTTGGTAATTGGAACCCACTGTTTGTTTCAATCCTATATAGTTGTAGATATAAACCATAAAACTAACCTGTGAAAATTTCATTTCAAAAGGTGTTAGCGTTTTTGAGATTGTTCCCAAAATCTGGAGCGGTTATGTCCATGCAGGAAGAATAATCTGCAATTGGAATACACAATCTGAGAAACGTTACTGTCAGAAACGCTTCTCAGATTCAAATTTTGGGGGATAAAAAGTGATATATTTTTCATAACCACAGTACTTCTTAGTGAAAAGTTTCTCAAAATGCTTTATACTATCCAAAGCTGCAGAACTTCTTACCAAGTAAGTTTTTATTGCCATTAATTTTCAGAGTCATTACCAAACGTATACAGACCCTTTAAATACATGTAGTTGCTTTAATACAAAAATTGTAATATCAAACATGTGTAAGAGCGGCGCTCTACAACTGTGGATATCTGCCCAGTTACTAACAACCCTTTAACAATCTTTACTCTCTTTCTTTTCATACAGATGTCATTGTCCAAAATCAGAACTCATGCACTCAGTTGCTCTCAACTCGAAACTAACATGACCGATTCGGCAGCAAGGTTTCGACCTGTCGCTGCAACCTCACATCAACCTCCCAGGTAATTTTTAAAGGAAAGACATTAATCTCTGCGTACCCCTTGTGTCTTTCTATCGGCTAAAAGACCAGGGCCTAATTTCATAGAGCTGCTTAAGCAAAAAAAGTAGCTAAGCACAAACAATTTATGCTTACCAGAAATAGGTTACCAGACAGGCTACCATGTCATGTGTATACTTTTTTACTGGTATCCTGCTCATTTTTGCTGAGCAGAAAATTGGTAAGCAATTTTGTTCTGCTTAAGCAGCTCTATGAAATTGGGCCCTGTTTGGGGCCATTGGTTTACTCTTTGAAACCATTACATGGTGCTATGTAAAGGACTTGGTCTCATACTTCAAAAACTTAGCTCCACAATAACTTGCAGGAAAATAATGAACGTTAAAAGCGCCTTGAGCGTCACTGAGTGACGGATATGTGCTCTATATAAGAAGCCACTATTATTATTATTATTATTATTATTTTAATATGTTTTTCTTTCTATGTTTTTTTTTTCTTTCAGCGACGTTCCAAACAGGGCCACGTTCAAGTGTCCTCTTTGCGGTGTGAAAAACCTTGATAGCAACGATTTAAACAGACATTGTAATAAGGAGCATAATGGGAACACTGCCTCTGTTGTCTGCCCCATATGTGCCTCCATGCCCTGGGGCGATCCTAACTACCGCAGCGGTAACTTCATCCAACACTTAAATCTTCGCCATAAATTTGAGTATCACACATATGTGGTGAGTGCAAGATTTTCTTAATGTGACGCCGTATCCTAATTGGCGGCTACAGCTACAGCTACGACTGTTACTAAGGACATCCTATACTTTAATGCATGATGAAGCGGCGATCAAGCTGTAGCTGTAGCTGTAGCCGCCAATTGGGACCAAAGCCCGGTTCATACTTCCTGCGAATGCGAATGCGAATGCGAATGCGAATGCGAAGCGAATAATGACGTCACAAATTCGAAACGAATAGTTCGCAAGAGTTGAGCACAGGGCAACTCTTGCAAATATTCCTAGAGAAAAAAGACTTGTGGGTCAAATTCATGTCAAATTCGCTGCGCATTCGCATTCGCAGGAAGTATGAACCAGGCTTTAGCCTAAAAGATTTGTGACTCTAATCCTGTAGATTGATGTGGTGGAGCGGTCTAGTGCACTTTGTTCAAGCTCTGTCATAAAGTGGGTTCGAATCCCCATCTGGTTATTTACAATTCTTGTTTCTGTGTTCAAATTGTTTTTTTAACCACAATTAGTCTTGGAAGATAACCTCTGTCCCACCGTAGGTCTGTATAGCCAGTCTGTATCTTTTCTCCAGATATTCTCATGGTAAATGTGCCAACAGTGTGTTAGACCTGGTTCCTCCTATCAGGATCTTTGAGCATTGAAACCAGGCTTTCTGAGCACTTGTTCTCACCCATACACTCACGCTTTGCTGAGATGTAGAACAAAGAGCCATTCCAACTGCTTTATTTTACGTACTGCATCTTTTTGGAACTCCTAACCTGGTGCATTTTTCTCTCCATCCTACAATCTAGACTGTGTTAAGAGGAATATCAATTCATACCTGCAGCTCCTCTGACTTGTTTTCATCTTAAATTTGTTCTTCTTTTAGCCCCTTACCAAGAGTGTCTTTCTACATGTACTTGTTTGGGGCAAACTTGCATAAAGTTCAGGGTTCACTCTCATAGGGGTTTGCTCTCATTTTCCTTGTTCAAGCAAGCATGTTTTCAGTCAAGTATCGAGTATGGACTTCGAGTAGGAGAACTTTGCTTGCTGAGTACGGTTATGAGTCTAGTACCATCAAAACGGGACCCAAGTAGTACTCAAATAAGAGTATCAAGTACGAGTACACAACATTGCAAAATCCCTGACACAACATATATACCCCCATTCATTGGTTTTAATGAAATCCCTGAATCTGATGAAATTTTCTCAGGTTGGTTATATGGTGTGTTTATTGGAAAGTAAAAGATGGAAATGAATTTACCCTTCCATGAAAACCAATGATGTATTTTGTACTGTTAACATTTTTACTGGGGTTAGGATGTTTAACCGATTAACTGTTTGACTGTAAACAAATTTTGAAATCTGTTTTCAAATTTCCTTAACGGTTAAACGAAGCCAACAGGAAAAAAAAATAGACCTTCCTTTTCTTGAAAATGTTATCCCCAGATGGACACTATCCAGGGAGAATGATTGACATCCCTCTTGTTGGTCCAAATGTGTCTTATCTTAATCCCCTACAAACATAATACATTATTTTCACTCCTGGACAATTTGTTATACATTTTGCTTTGTACATAGCCCCTGTGTGGTTTGTGGTTTTGTGACTGTAAAGACTGAAGGGACAGTGTTCTATTTTTAATCCTTGAAAGTGTGTTGACATCTGCTCCTTTAAAGGGATTGTATACATTTGGTGATAGGATCCCACTGTTTGTTTCAATTCTATATAGCTGAAGATATATACCATAAAACTAACCTGTGAACATTTCATTTCAAAAGGTGGTAGTGTTTTTGAGATATTGCTGAAAATCTGGAGCGGTTGTGTCCACGCAGGAAGAATATCTGCAATTGGAATACACTATCTGCTCAGATTCAATTTTTTGGGGATAATAAACTACTTAAAGGCACATCTAATATTTACATAAGGAGAGTCCACCTTTGATCTGTCTAACTCTAATTTTTCTTCTTGACAGGATTATAATGATGATGAAGATGCAGTGTTAGCCAAAGTCCTTCAATCATCTCTTCAAGACAAATAACTCTTTGAGTTGTGCAATGACAAAACAACAATCACCCATGTGGCATCTGCAAAAAGAAGAGGTACTTCACTGAAATCCTTACAGGCCTGGAATTTCATCTTTGAGCGGGCAAGGCCATTTTGATTTTGTATTAAGGGCACTTCCATTGGAAAATCTATGGAAACTTCTGAAGGGGCACCATGGTCAAAACATAAATACTATTATTTGTTTGTTGTAATTAAACTAAAATATGTTGTCACAACGTGATGGTAAAAACAAAGATACTACGTTGTGATAAAACTAAAACTAGGGTTGTGGCCGAGCGGTTTAGAGCATTGAATTGAAGTTCTGGTGTTTAAGTCATCAGGGTGTGGGTTCACATCCCGGTCATGACAATTGTGTCCTTGAGCAAGACACTTAACTATAATTGCTTCTCTTCACCCAGGGGTATAAATGGGTACCTGATAATGGGTACCTTGATATTGTGTTTGAAAAAGCCTTTGGAGCACCACGGCAGCCCAGGGCTGTATACTCCCCAGGGAGCTGAGAAAGATTAAAGGAATGTTATTGGCCCAATGACCAGGGCACTAATGTAAAACGCATTGATACGTTATTGTAAAATGCGCTATATAATAACTTGTAATTATTATTATAAAGGCCTACAACATGATGGTCACAATATACGTTTGAAGGTTGAGACAACATGGCTGTCACAACTTGAATAGTACATTTTTTGCAACACCAAAATACAACGTGATGACAATGTGATCACCAAAACTTAAACATTACGTTTTGACAATACCAAAATACGACGACAAAACAACATACAGCCGAAACTTAAATATTAAGTTTTAATGTTACCAAATGTAAACAACGTGACTGCCACAACGCAAATGCTACGTTTTAATAATACCAAAATACAACGTCAAGACAACGTGATCGCCATAGGGGATGAAGTTTTGATAAAACCAAAATACAATGCGTAGACAACGTGACTGCCACAACGCAAATACATTATTTAAAATAGTTTATTTGTTCAAAAAAACCATTCAGGCTATTTACATACATGCAATGCACAGGATTTTTATTCTATTTACAGATATAAATAAAAGTAACCACGTAATCAAACTTACTGAAACTACTAACTCAAAAGAATCCCAACGAAAACTTCACAATTCGGTACATACAGTTTGGCTGAACGAAAGTGGAAATGTTAATCAAACGTCGGTTCTGCGACATACTAACATAAACACATGGCAACGAAAAACTATGTTTACAATGCATCAAAAACGTTAGTCAAACGTCAGTCTGTGACGGCTCGAAATAAACCTAACCACCACCATTACTAGACACTCTTTAAGAAAAGCATGTACAACAACATTGGTTGAAAATCATGTTAAGATCTGATGTCCATGCAATGTAGTCAAAACGTTGTCATCCCATCGACCAAATTGCAACCTTATCACAACGTTGTGCAATGTTGTAATACAGGGGCAACAGAGGCCATGGCCTCTTTGTAATTCCAGGCCTGTCTTATAAAATCAGAAACCGTTTAGTTGTCTAAATTTTGTGTGGTCATCAAAAACTTCATTTTAAGTTTGTACCTGTACCAATCATTTTGAGGAATATACAAGTATCTGTCATTAAACTTTCATATGAATTAGATCTTATTCAGGCTTAAATTACATGGAGGCCACGGAGGCCATGGCCACTAATGCCCCAAGTCTTGGCCTTGATGCCCCTTCATGAATTTCCCATAGACTTTATGATTTTTCAGTAGAAGTGCCCTTTGCAAAGTGAAAATGGCCTTGCCCTGTTAAAGGAGAAATTCCAGGCATGCTTTTTCCTTTTTCCATGGAAGGCAAGAGAAATCAGCATACATCTGCAGAGAAAGAAGTATCCATAATGACTTTCTTTCTTAAAAAATGTGATCTTACAATGACAAATTTTGTGAATTTTGAAATGTTTGAATGACAACACGCTTCCAAAAGACTAGTACCATTTATTGTGTTAAAGTTAAAAAATTATGTAAACCTAGAACATTCACAGATGTCCCAGATAGTCCATGTCATGCTGCATGGCTTATCTTCCGTACGTCATTTTTTTGTAGTGACAATAACTATTTTTGAGGCACACATATGCATAGAAAAAGGGACCAGAGTGGTTTCTCATTGAGTCCCACTCTTTGATTTAAATGGAAGCTGTAAAATGGCTACTCCTAGTCTTGGTTCCAAGACCATGGTGTTTTTGCGTACACAAACATAGAGGGCACTGTTATTTATTTCCCCCGGGATCAGTGCAGTGGGGGAAAAATAACACAAGTCACAGCGCCCTCTATGGTTCATCCATTACTACACAATCTGTCAAACGTTGGTTGTGTGTACCTGAAAACACCATGGTCTCGGAACCAAGACTAGGCTAAACCATGATACCAGGGCCCAATTTCATAGCTCTGGTTACTGCCGAATTCTGTGCTTACGATCTCCATTCTCCGCTTGCAGTGCAAGAGCCGAATTTCTGCGCTAGCTGTGTAAGCGAAGAATGCCTAGTAACGTGGAGTACGCACGCGCACAAGCAAAAATTCCCTGCTTCCGTAAGCGCCGATTCTTTGCTTACGGCAAGCAGAGCCATGAAATTGGGCCCAGCTCTTTATTCAACGTTAGTGTACTTGATCGTAGTACTCCTTTGAGGTATTCCAAGAGATATATATTTTTTCACTTCCCTTCCCTTTTTTTAGAATTGATTAACTCTTGTTCACTTGAACTCAAGAACATTAGGAAATGTTTTTCCATTTTACCTCAAACAAATACTCCCTATTTTGATTTTGTGCAAAATATTTAAAAGTATTAAAAATCTTAAAGGTAGGTTCATACTTTGGTAATGACCTTGACAAAAATTGTGTAATTTTCATCCGAAAAGGCTATTTGTTATAAAGATGGTAATGATAGTAAGTATCCTGCAAAATTGTTTAGTCTGATGTGCCCCACGCCGATTAGAAATCAATAAAAGTATTTCAACATATTTGACTCCAAAGATCGCCTTGTGGCAACTTTTTGAGATTTCCGTGGTGTTCGTTCGTGAATACTGCGGCCAGAGATGCGGTTGGTACCCACTGTCACCTTGCTAAATGTGGATAGATTCGACGTTCAGGTGTAAATACCTTGACAGTTTTTTGCTGTTTTCTGAAACTTTCACCTGTGACTTTTATTGTACCTTTCTTGATAATGTAGCCTATAAATCGGCATTATGTTGACAAAAATCAATATATATGACTCTACCTTTAAAGGTATCGTACACTTTTGGTAAAAGCTCAAAATCAGTGTCCACATTTTGTGTGATTCAACATATGCATGAACAAACAAACATGTGAAAGTTTGAGCTCAATTGGTCATCGAGATCACGAGAAAATAGTGAAAAGAGACCTTATGTGTTTTCTGTTTTTTCAAAATATCGCGCGTGATAAAAACTATTGTTTGACTCATTTCTCAGAAACAATATCATTTTAGGCAGAAATATTTTAAGGAACCCTTTCTACCATTACTTACTTTAAATCATGTAAGTTGTGTGTGAATCTGTGACCATTTGTGTTTTTCGATCTTACCAATAGTGTACAGGGCCTTTAAAGGGATTGTATACGTTTGAAAATAATCTGCAATTGCAATACACAATCTGAGAAATGCTCTGACAGAAACGCTTCTCAGATTCAAATTTTGTTGGATAAAGCTGATATAAAAGCTGATATCTTTTTCCATAAGCACATTACTTCAAAGTGAAATGTTTCTCAAAATGCTTTATACTATCAGAAGCTGCTGTACTTCTACAAAGTAAGTTTTTATTGCCATTAATTTTATGAGTAATTACCAAACGTATACAGACCTCTTAACATAGTAAATACATTGGTCTTATTTTTTAGTTGTACATTCACACCATGTATGAACAATCAATATCTATGAATTTGGCTCCAGTGAATTCTCATTTCTACCTTTCCTGGAAGTATCCATCCACTTCCCTTTGATTTTTTCTGCAGATATAGAAACCATTTTTAATTTCAAAAGTGGTATTTATTTGCCGTCATCAAAGTTATTAATTTGTCTGTTTAATCTAAATGAAAAATACATACCCAGATTTTTTTATTAATAATATATAAAGAGCAACTATATTTATGGATATTGATGTAATTGACGAGTTGTAGATAATAATTCTGAGACGACTACTTTTTTGTGTTAATACTTACTAGGTATTTTGTTGGTACTCAGACTATCCTTATTGAAATATACACATTTACTTCAGTCTGATTTCCAATTTGTTTGCCTTTGGAAAAATCAGAAAAATTGTGTTTCAATAGCCTGAAAAATCATGTGTACATGTAGGTCAGCCCTTGTACTCAATAAAAATGTCCTTTTTTTTCCAAGGACCTAATATCATGCCTGAAACTGGAATATGAGTTGTACCCTATATAGGCCATATATGCACAAACGCCATCTTGAAAATATACTGCAATGCATCTTGGGAAACCAAGTACAGTTTACTCCATTAAATTGCCAAAATGGATGCTGTGCTGTAGCTAACGTGTAACTATGTTGTGTTTTGTACCGCATTGCTATAAAATGAGCACGCCATGGTGGTTGCCGATGTTGTTTGGACTTGGATTTCACCTAGAATCCTTGGAATTTTGGTCATGCGCATCGGGACATGCTTGAGGGGGGTGCGTTTTCGCGGTCGTAACCAATAACTGTTTCAGTTGAATTGGCCATTGGATAATCACTGGCCAATGACCGAAACAGCAATGACCTATGCTCTTGTGTGATCCTTACGTGACATTGACACAAACCTGTTACTCTGGGCCCAATTTTATAGAGCTACTTAAGCAGCAAATAGTGCCCAACTATTTTCTGCTATGCAAATATGAGCAGAATACCAGTCACAGATGGTACATGTGAAATAGTGTTTTGGCTGGTAACCATTTACTCTTCCTACCTTCTGTGCTTTAAAAGCAGCTCAATGAAATTTGGCCGTGGTCAGTGACAATCCCTACTGTTTAGTGTGACTGTTGAAAATGCAAGTTTCAATGCAATTTTGAGTTGCACGTAGTGTTAAGAAATTGTTATTTTGCAATTCTAAATTTAGACTGACAATTATATTATTAAAATTATAGTAGCATCATTTCTTTTTTTAATTAACTTGCTTCCTTAAGACAAGGAAATATTGAGTTAATTTTTTTTAAAACTGTGATTAAAATCAACAAATGTGTTAAATATATTGATGCACAAGCTGTACAATCTACGTCATGTACATAAACTTTGTAAAAAGTTGACGTTATATAAAATATCAACAATAATTGTAAAACATACTGTTGCTGACTTTTGACCTGCTCGTTTTTACTAGAAATAAAAAAGAAAGGTACAAATAGTTAAATCTAATTTTAAAATTAGGTATGTAAGAACAAAAGTATATTTTTATTTTTAAAGTATGGGTTCTGGAGACAGGGAGCATGCACCTGGTTTTGTAGGCAAAGAAAGAAGTCAGTGGGGCTTGGGTAGATTCCCCTCCCAAAAAATGGGGCGGATGCGAGTTCGGTACCAATTTACTTCCATTAATGTTTCTTCCAAAGACATAAACAAATCTCTTTCGTCATGAAAGTAAATCAAAGATGGAATTGTTATTATCCAAGAAGTAGAAGAATATACAAAAAATAAAACAATCTTTAATGTGGCCAGTTCTTGCTCATTAGGTCTGATTTAGAATGTTACCCTTATTAAATGATGTTACATAAAGTTTAGTAGAAGTCATAAACAATTATGTGGAATTAATTTTGTGGGTTTACAGTTTTTTGTTCTGTAAACTTACTAGTATTTATATATTAAACTGAACATTTATGTAAAGACACCAATTGTTTGTATATTTTTTTGATTGTTTCTTTTGTTTTTTTGTTTTATTACATTTGGAGGGAAGACTTGAGTTTTCGGTAAAGCTCCATTAAAAGAAAATAAAACATCCTTTTCATCTGACAACTAACATCTGTTATCTCTATGTAATTCCTTTTCCAATCAGTGGACTTAATTGGATCATGCACAAACCATTAGGACTGCTGAGTGCCCCAGGCAGATTAACTGCTCATACATTAAGTTTAATGACCCAAGTAATTCAATGTAAACATACCAACATACTCTGTGAAAAGGATGGTCAAACTTGGAAAATCTTTAATGGAGCTTTCCTGTAATGGAAAAACAACAAGCAATTCAATCCTCATTTTTTTAAGTAATATAGAAAGTATGCACATAACGTCATCTGAGTAGGGCGCCCTCGGCTAGAGGTCAAATGAAGGTAGCTTATTGGATGAACCTGTGCGCGGCGCGTATTCAGCTGTGCATTTTCCATTGTTTCATCATAGCTTTACCTCTATGATGTCGGCTTGATGACGTCAGTGCATAAGATCTATAACTGTTTTACAGAATCTTTTGTGCATAACATTGGTAAGAGTAAAAATATAAATGTTCACAGATTTACATGGTATAAAGATGCTCATTGTGGGAAACTCCCTTTGAAAATTGTTTGCTTAAAATGCAATAGTTTTTGAGAAATTAATAAAACAATTAGTTTTGATCTTATGAGTCCAAAATTCAATGTTTGAAAATAGTGAAAACATGCAAGGTTTCCCACTTTTTTCTTGTGACTCCAATTACCGATTGAGCTTAAACTTTCACAGGTTTGTTATTTCATGTATCTGTTAGGTCACATCAAGTGTGGATACTGGTCTTTGACAATTACCAATGTGACACATGTGCTTTAATCATGGAGCGGCCATCTTGCTTTCCTTCTATTCGACCCAATGTAACCAAGCTGAGGTTGGAAGGAAAAGACAGTCTGGTTCCTTTCATGATGTGAGAATGAAAGGGACCAGGCTGTCTTTTCCTCCCAGCCTGCAGGTGACTTTGGGAAATTTCTGTGGTATCTGTTTGAATACTGCCCTAAATTCAACCCTCTGTCAGTGTCATCTCGCTAAACGTGGACGAATTCAATGTTTTTGATGAAAATATTGTGACCGTATTTTTGCTGTTTTCTCAAAAAGTAGGCACTCACTCAGTCACTGTATTCAACTGAGTGAAACTTTCACAGGTGACTTTTATTGTATCTTTATTGATGATTTTGCCCATAAATCAGCATTACAATTACGAAAACCAACGACGACCCTACCATAGACCCCTTGCATATGATGTCACAGGCTCAAACAGTGCCCTCACTGAGGTCAAAGGAAGATAAGATCTATCATTGGCTGAGAATTGTGCATGTTACATACGTATGTTTCCGTTGTTTGACCCCAGCCTTTGCACGGGGGCTATTATTGTTACCAGTCTCTCTTCAATGATTGCAGATTGTTCTCTTTAAGAATATCCTCACATTTGTAGGTTGGTAGACTTTTCCATCTTGAGTCTACAGTTGTTTAAGTGGATCATCCTTGTTGTTGAAGAATTTCCATTGGATGCACCATTGACAAGACAGAAAAGTTGCCTCATTGCTAGATCCGCCTGTTGGAAAGCAAACAAAGGAGATAATCAACAAAATATTTTAATTTGACATTAGAATCTCTTGGTTTTGAAAGTAAATGCAAAATACAAGTTTTTGATTTGATTTTTTAAAGTATTCAAACAAGCCATTTTTAATCAGACTAGTAAATAAATTAGCTTTAACAAAAAAATGGTTGACGTTCTGGTAATCCTGTATGAATTTTATAGTCGTACCCAATATTTTTCAAAACCAGGAGTGGGGGAGAAAAGGCTAATTGTTTGTACTATTTATTTATTATTATTATATATTCTGGGTTTGAAACATGATGCCTCATAAGTGAACTTAATCACTGTAGCTCGCAAGCCTGAGGGAACTTGTAAACAAGGGTGCTTGCTATGTGAACTAGAAACACTGGGGGTTAACCCCTACTCTTCAAAGATTAGTGTTCTGGGTTCTTTTTCTTTGCTCTCGATCCTTGTGCATGGGACCTAGGCCTACCACTTAATGTCCCATCTGAAGGACAAAGCCATATGATGGTAAAGTATCTTGCTCAAGGACACAAGTGTCAAGACTGGGACTCGAACCCACACTCTGCTGGTCAGAAACACCAGAGCTTGAGTCCTGTGCTCTTAACTGCTCGGCCACGACACACACCAACGTTTCCTAGAACTGTGAGGATGTTTCACTAATTGTCTCTAGTGTAACAACCTGATAATTCTATACGTTCAGCAGAACAACTACTTTACATGGTGATTTAATTCTTGACTTTTGTTACAAAAATTAGCGGGGGGGGGGGGGGGGTTGTTCCTCCCACCTGCCAAGTTACCTTGTCCCATCTCCAGATGTACTCAACTTGCGTCTGAGGTGCAGGTAGCCACCCACTGTTACCCCTACTACTGCTGCTGTGGCCAAGATCATGACTCTCCGTTTGGCGAGCACATTGATTAACTCGGACCAAAAAGCCATCTTGTCGGACGTTAACTTAAATAACTTTAAAAATCAATGATAAAATTGAAAATGCTCTCTGAAGTTTAATCTTGGAGTCACTCATAACATCAGCCAACAACTGCCTGAAACAGAGCCAAAAATAAATTTCTGTTTAATTTATTATTAGCTTTTATTAAAAAAATGCAGCCATTTGATCATTCACTATGAAACATGAACGAGAAAAATTGTTTGGGTCAAGAGACAGCTACAGGCTAGTACTTTTTTAGTAGTTAGTAGAAATAGTAGTAAAACTTAACTACCTTTTAGTAGTACGTATTATAGTTTAGTACTACCTCAGTACCTGTAGCTGTAGTGTAGGCTGTAGCCGGAGGGGTTAAGCCCGGTTCATACTTCCTGCGAATGCGAATGCGAAGCGAATTGAGCACAGGTCAACTCCTGCGAATTATTTGTTGCGAATTTGTGACGTCAAAATTCGTATAGCATTCGCATTCGCAGACCGGGCTTTAGACAAAACAGCGCATTTTATAATGACAAGTGATACATCATGTGTCTGCAACCGTTAGGAGGATGGAGGGTTACGGTTATCGCAACCACCTACGTCCTACTAGGGAAGAACAATTAAAACCTTCCATCTGTCCATCCCTCTTGAACCAAGAATGTTGAGTTTAGACTTTTTTTTTGGTAATTGATTTAATTTTAAGTTTAATTTTATTACTAGTTTTACTAAAATAGAATACTACAATTTATAAATTGAAGTTGAATAAAACTCAACTCATCAACTCTGAATGTTTTTGTTATCGGAGCATACTTATACGTATTTATGCTGTGCCCCTGTGTTTATATAGTAAGATATAGTGTTACTTAAAATGAAATTACTATGAACGATGCAATACTAATTACATAATGTCAAAATGGTTTTTGGCCCGTTTTTCAACTAATCACCCCCCCCCCTCTTCTAAAGTTCAAAGTACTTTTATCTTTTTCTTTGCCTTGTCGATGCTACACCTATGACATATGAGTGCCCATCCCCACTAACAAACATACCTTGATATGCCACTGCAGTGCCAGTTTTGCTGTCCTCCTCTAAACACTTTTGTAAGTCGGTTCCCAAAACTTTGTTATTTTCTTCAAAAGAAAATAACTTTGCACGAGACGTGCATCACGCTCGGCCCGGCCCCCCGTCGTACACAAAATGATTGGTCTGAAGTTTTTCAAGTTGAGGGCGCCAAACAAACCATGGAGGAAGAAACAAAACATTTCTAAAATTTTCGTCATTTTTGTAGAGTCAAGTGGTGTTCAAAGGACTCATCCTGCACCTTCAAAAAAGCCATCCCAAACTAGACAATAAAGGGTTCTAATATAGCTTTGAAAAGAAAAGTTATACCTCAGCCCACAGACAGTTTTTTTTAGAATTAGAGAGGACTATTTTTTAAAGGCTTGCTTTGTTGATTGTTGTTAAAACATAAAAAAGGCAACAAAAACATCATGTGGTAATTGCATAATTATGTGCAGAACATATAATTTTCAATTTGTTGTAAAGATAGATATTAAACATAAATTCACTAGCTGTCCAGACAGATATAAATAATATTTTCCCCCATACCGAAATCATGCTTGCGATTATGGACTAAATCACGCCCTCATTCACTTCTCACGAGAATTCACGCGTTTTCCCACAGGGCGGTAATACAAAATGTACATTACAGAAAGAAATATGGCGACTGAGTCGGACCACGACCCGAAGCAACGGTAAAACAAAAAGGTAAATCAATTCATTATGTAGACATGGATTGGTTATCAAACCAAGACAAATGTAATGCAGGTACTCTAAAGTGTTGATAAACCTGTGAAGAATGTTTAGATTTGGTTGAGAAAGTTAAAAATTTGGCTCACAAATCCAGTTGCAATTTTCATTAATGTGTTTGTTGTCAATTGATGAATGAATGAGTCACCCGGTGACTGACACACTAAGTTTTACACGTACGGACGTACTGTCTGACTTGCACTGAACACTGAAAACTCCCGTACATGTTTTGTTTATATTGCCATTAATTATGAATAATGTTATGTATATCATTGTTGTTACCCTCCCCCGGGGTTATGGGGGTATGTTCCTGAATGGAATAAAACAGTCAGTAATCTGCTGACATTTCAATAGGCCTATATGATTTTGTTATGTTATGTAATTGTGATTACTATCAATAGTTAAGTATCATCACTTTTGTCCGCCCCACTGACTATTGTAGTATTGTATGAGTATGATGATTATGAAAATAAGATCCAATCCAACTTGAAAATTAAAATACTAAATATAGATGAACATGAACTGATGAACTGCACACCTCGTTCACTCTGCCTGTCATTTTATTTTTATTTCTGCGTTTTGAATGATTCTGTAACTTTTGGTTAAAATTTGGGAAAAGATGCCGAATACTGCTGCTTTTATACCACGATCGATATGTGGCAGAGGGTGTCCCCCCCCCCATGTTCCCAACAGTCACTCTTTTCCTCATTAACCATGTATACAGAATTCCCCCCCAACATCCTCTATCTCAAAAGAAATCATGAGTATTCGAAGTACATGAAGACACAATAAGAGGGGTACACCATGCCACATAAGAGCACCAAATGGCCGCTTTTTCTCTCATTATTATGACCAACAAAACCCCCAAAACCAATCTTATTTGGGTAAATAATACCATTTTTTTGTCAAAATGAGTGAAAAAATGGAGGTCAGGTTCTCTCATTTTTTCCTAGGTTGTTAATGTTAATGATATTGAAACATCAAAAATTAAGGAATATCAACAAGTCTTAACAACTTAGTTTACCAAAATTGCTATATTTAGAACAGATTAATGAGTGTGACTTGAAATTGGTTGTTCTTGCATTGGGGTTATTGTGATAATCGTAACCCTCGATCCTCCCAACGCAAGGATCGAGGGTTTCAATTATCCCAAATATCTACAGTACACAGTACAGTATTGGAGACCTCTGATGAAAAGTAGACTTCGGATGGTGTGGTTTGTTGCTACTCGTTTGCCTGTAGTTTTTGTTTTGTGACGTGACAGTTATATTGTGTGACTGAATAAATATTATTTTAATTTCTTTTTATCGTATTAGAGTTAGACTCTTCAGGAAGTAAAATATTCCAATGTTGTTGTTAGCTTTACTGACACTTGACTCATGCTTCTTGAGTCTGAACAGAATAAAACAATGAAAATCATACTTGAACTTTCTCAAATCTGACTGGCTGAACAAAAAATAAATGTAAATAAAAATGTATTAACACTTATCACAACAGAATGAATTAACCAAAGGTTGGCATTTGAAGGCTAATATAAGTTTGAGGGAAAAGAACTCTTGGGATATGACTCGTATTCATCATTTCCTACCTGAAAGCTCATGTGATGTGGATTTCTTTCACTTTTTGTTAAGGTCATTTAACCCCCTTCAAGGTTTACCCCCATGCCAAACTCAATAGAACCCTTACATTTGACCGCCATCTTTGATGACAAACAATTGAAACATGTACACGCTGCGCACGACTCTCAGCCAATGATAGTGTAGTGTATGCAGCCTTAGTGATCTATTTATAGGATATGATGTCATTGGTTTCACGCGCGAGATCTCGTTGTATGAGAGCTCGGTTGTTGGCTTGTTTTTATTACGTGAATAGAACTCGAGAATAGACGCAAACGTTACACTTGTATCCTTGTCATTTATTGATATTAACAACGATGTACGGACACAACAGCTAGGATAGGTCTTCATTGACCTCAGTGAGGGGACTGTTTTGGGCTTGTGACGTCATATGCAAGGGGTCTATATCAAGCCAACTGAGACATTACTGTGGTGATACGCTGGCAATGCAATTTCCTGAATGATGTCAGACCCTTTTACTATCTATTCACAGAACCCCCATTTTATTTACCAAATGTAATATTCACTTTCATTGCTTGAATTTTGGGTAATCTCCACAAGACCGCAGGGCTTGTACGTATGTGAATCAATTTTACCAGACCAGAATACATATTTAGAAGACCAAAATTTTTATAATGAGCAAGAACTTTCTACAAAGTTTAACGTGTAAACTGTTTTCATTTTAACATTCACTGAGAGAGGATTTATCTAATTTGTCTTTTGGGTAAGTAAACTTCAATACTCAACCAAATTGAAAGGTTTTATCAGACTCAAACCCGAAGTCAACATTTGAATATCATTCATTTCTTTAAATTTTAGATAACACAGTGAGGTAGGCCTTCTTATTCAGTTGAACAACACAAGACAGTCGGACTTGTTTGGTCCTGAGTTTACTGGCCCAATAAAATCACTGGCCTTGGGCCTGTGGTCCAGTCTAAAATTTGAGCCCTAAATTTTATGATGGAATTTTTATGCAACAATTGCAGTGTAGGGATAACTTCTATAATATTTCAATGCTGTCATTCATAATGCACAATCATGTAGAAATGACAGGTAATATTTTAGAATGATAAGCTATTTGATACATGTATATTAAGTATACAGTGATAATAGTAAGCAGCAAATTAATGAAAACATTTAGGTGTAAAGCCCGATTCATACTTCCTGCGAATGCGAATGCTAAGTGAATTTGACGTTGTAAATTATTTACTGATACAAATGTATGGGTGATGTGTGAAATAAATAAATATTTACTGCTTTGAGTGCTGTGGTTAAAACTGTGACTCCTAAGGTAACCCCCGGAGCGTTCTATTTTCCCAAGGCGGAGCCGCTCGGGAAAATAGTTTGCTCCAGGGATCACTGAGTTTACCATAGCACGGAGCGTTCTATTTTCCCAAGGCGGAGCCGCTCGGGAAAATAGTTTGCTCCAGGAATCATTGAGTTTACCATAGCACGAGTAAAAGCAGTCAATGTTTGATGTATAATAACCAAAATACAAATATTGTGCCTAGACGTCTACATGTAGGTACCTAGAAGCTGCTGTTGCTACGGGTATAGTACGGGTAGTTGCTATGGGTATATTGGTCTCTATCGGTACATGTATAGTGCGTTGTATATATCATTTGACGTGCTTTAAACCAATCAAAAGGCAGAATTTTTGTAATAGTAGGCCAGCCAAAGTGTGAAATTACACTTTGGACGGCATAATTGTTAATGGCTGGCATCCATGCTAGATGTATGGATCATGGGCTCAGGAAGACGATTAGGGTGGATGCCAAGCTTGATTTTGAATTTTAAGGTCATTTAGAGGTCAAAAGGTCAAATCAGGTCAAAAATCAATATTTTCAAATTTTGTATAAAATTTAACCACATTTGATAGATCTTTCCATAAAATGTATTTTTAACTTCATGTTTATATGAAAAACGTATGTAATTAACGGATAAACTTTGACCTTGTACATAAATGTATAGCAAAACAAAACGTAAAAGTGTGATTTTCTTGAAAAGTGTATATCTTGAGTATACCCAAATTGTTTGCACTCCCCATCTCAATGGTGCATATATTTGTTTCAAACAACTTGTTTTTGAAAGGTCAATGTACCCAGGCAGTTTTTGAGAAAAAAAATTAATTCAAATACCACCTTCATGTGAGGTCATTTTGAGGTCAAAAACTTCAAATATGGTCAAAATTTTGCATTTTTGAATTTTTCACTAATTTTGACCCCAGGTGGTAGAGCTATCTATAAAATCTAGTTTCATCATCATATTGACATGCCAAGTCGGTGAAATTATGAGTTAATATTTTGTCTTGTACACAAATGTTAGTAAAATTAAATCTAAAAGTGCAATTTTCTCAAAAAGTGCATATCTTGAGCATAAGAAAGTTGTTTGCACTTCCTATCCCAACACTGCATATAATTGTTTTAAAAAACTTTTTTTTTGAAAGGTCAATATACCCAGGCAGTTTAACAAAATAAATAACAATTTTATCAAACTTTTTTATGTGGTAAAATGAATCAAGAAGGTATGCTATTCACGCAGTTAGTTTGACATAGTTTTATAGTTTGACATTTGCATCCTTATGAAACTAGCTCATATCAAGCATCTGAGATAGGGGTAGTCCAGACAGCTTCCAGGTAACCTCACTATTTCCTTTAAGCTGTTGTGTGTCTGTGTCCTGTGGGACCTGGGTCTATCGATGAACTTTCGAATTGGCTTTTTCTTTCCCATTCTCTTTGACCATGTCACTGCCTTGATGGAGCCCTCTCCAATCTAGCGATCAAATACCACATCAAGCCTTGTTTATTATCTCCAAAGTGTTATATTTCTATATTTAAGAAAAGACAAGCGTATAATATAGTCACCAAAATGTCGGACACATAAGGCTTTCCAAGACCCTATCGGCACACCATGTCTTCATGTTGGCATTTTGGTATATGTGTGGGTGTGGTCAGCCCAGCCATTAAGATGTGGATCAGATCTGCCTTTGGTGTTGAGTTCATCTCTCCTCCAGATTTGGTGAGAAACAGTGGGACTGGCGGAGAAAGCTTCCTACTG
>CM037460.1:14756985-14790802 GCA_021014325.1 Plazaster borealis
TGTCAAGGCAGGATTGTCATCTCACCACACGGCATAATTCTTCAAACTTCAAAAGCTTTTAGATTCAACAATTTGTTTATTATGAAAGAAAACAAAATAAAACATCTGCATACGCATCCGTCATGTGAGCATTGTTTCTAATGGTTGCCATTTTGCACCAAATCCACCTAAAAAGAGTTTTTCAAGATGTAAATGGACACGCAGGGTTATACTGAAAATAATTTGAGTTGATTCATATGTTCATTTATTTAATTAATTTTTTAATCACCCTCATCTTTTCCTGTATAATTTATGATGGAACTTTTAGAATAATTAAAAAAACCAATAGGATTATTAAACTAAAATTATCTTTAAGATAAACATGTACTTCTTTTATTAATTTTGTTGTGGTTTCGGGTATTAAAAACCCCAAAGTATTAGAAAACTAGAAAGTGTAGAAAGTGGCCCCTTTATCATGGATAAACTGTCTGTCCGGGGTATTTAATAAAAAGGAATACAAAAGTGGCAACAAGGTTTCTAAAAATCGGCAGTGAGAGGACAAAGCCGAAGACAATTAAGGTCCTTTATCGCATGGCCACGATTTGATTAGAAGTTCTCATTTCTCAATTGAGAAAATCTCATTTCTCAATTATCGAGCATGTAGGATTTAAAAGGCACATTTAACTGGTCAAATTAAAGGCAATCCACATATCTCTGTCAAACAGGACACTCCCAGCACTAGCATTGCACCACAACGTGTCAGTTGTTATTATTATTATTTGTAAAGTCACTTTACATTACACCCTAACAAGCCCAAATCCGTTAGAGTACATCATCTGGTTTGGGTTGATGGTTAATACATGTTGGCGAATAAATCAACAAACCCTGAACTTAGTTTCTCAAGTCATATAAATAGAGAGTACGTAGTAATTTCAAAGCAATATTAAAGCTATAATCAAATTCACAATTCTCTGTTAAACAGGACACTCCCAGCACAAGCACTGTACCAAGACATGTGAGTTATTATTATTTGTAGAGTAATTTTACATTATACACTAACAAGCCCAAATCTGTTAGAGTCCATCACCTGGTTTGGATTGATGGTTACTACATGTTGGCGAAAACATCTATAAATCCTAAACTTGGTTTCTCAGTTCATATAAATTGGAGAGTACGTAGTAGTTTCAAAGCAATCTTGAAACAATAATCAAATTTATATTTCTCTGTTAAACAGGACACCCCCAGCACAAGCACTGCACCAAGACATGTAAGTTATTATTATTTCTAGAGTAAGTTTACATTATAAACCCTAACAAGCCCAAATTTGTTAGAGTCCATCACCTGGTTTGGATTGATGGTTACTACATGTTGGCGAATAAATCTATAAATCCTAAACTTGGTTTCACAATTCATATAAATAGGGGAGTACGTAGAAGTTTCAAAGCAATCTTAAAACAATAATCAAATTCATATTTCTATTTTAAACAGGACACTTTCGGCACAAGCTCTGCACCAAGACTCGTAAGTTATTATTATTTGTAGAGTACTTTTATAGTATACCCTAACAATCCACCACCTGGTTTGGGTTGATGGTTACTACATGTTGGCGAATAAATCAACAAATCCTAAACTTGGTTTCTGAGTTCATATTTTCAATTCAATTCAGAAACATTTATTTCCCTTTCACTGGTTTACAATAAACGTAGGCATACAAATAATATTAAATCAAGTAATAAGAGAATAACAATTAGGGAAATGGAGGCAAACCCTGATAAGCAGGTGCTTGTGTTGGGGAAGCCTTATGTTTAGGACAAGAGGACTGGACAAAAACAGACATAACGAACAAAGGGACAAGAAACAAAAACAGGAATACTAACAGTCAGACAAATTACATGGTTACGAGTAAATAATGGAAACGTAATAATGAAATTTACTTAAAGACTACAATTACATAATTAAAATCGAAAGTTAAATTAATTTAACAGATACGTTTTAAGTTTATGTTGGAATGAGCCAAGAGTTGGGGAACGCCTTATGTTATCAGGTAGCAGATTCCAATTAATGGCACCAGAATATTGAATGTTACGCTGAAACAATTGTGTTCTGTGGATTGGGAGATGTATTTTTGTAGAGGATCTAGTGCTGTGATTATGTGCATTATAATTGAATTGAAAGAAAGTTTGAAAGTGATCGGGAAGTTGATTGTTGCAGTATTTGTACATAAAAATGTTCTGTTGGTATTTATGGATATTGATAATGTTGAGCAGTTTTAAATCTTTGAACAGATGATCCGTGTGAGCAATATAATGAGATTTTGAGATTAAACGGATGGATTTCTTTTGCAGTATGGTTAATTTGTTGATGTATGTACAGAAAGTGTTACCCCACACAATATTACAATACGTCAAGTATGGAAGTATTAGCGAACAATACAGGGTGCGAAGTACTGTGGTGGGAAACAGGTGTTTCAATCTGTTAATTATACCAATGGATTTGGCTACCTTTCTTGCAACTTCGTCTATGTGATATTTCCATGTTAGCTTACTGTCGATCACAACACCAAGAAATTTGGTTTTATCAACTCGCTCAATTGGTTTGTTTAGCAGTTGAACTTCGAGATTGTTGGCACTGAAAATTGAGAGTACGTAGTAGTTTCAAAGCAATCTTGAAACAATAGTCAAATTCATATTTTTCTGTTAAACAGGACACCCCAGCACAAGCACTGCACCAAGACATGTAAGTTATTATTATTTGTAGAGTAATTTTACATTACACCCTATCAAGCCCAAATTTGTTAGAGTCCATCACCTGGTTTGGATTGATGGTTACTACATGTTGGCGAATAAATCTATAAATCATAAACTTGGTTTCTCAATTCATATAACTAGGGGAGTACGAAGAAGTTTCAAAGCAATCTTAAAACAATAATCAAATTCATATTTCTATTTTAAACAGGACACTTCCGGCACAAGCTCTGCACCAAGACTCGTAAGTTATTATTATTTGTAGAGTACTTTTATAGTATACCCTAACAAGCCTAAATCTGTTAGAATCCATCACGTGGTTTGGGTTGATGGTTACTACATGTTGGCGAATAAATCTATAAATCCTAAACTTGGTTTCTCAATTCATATAAATAGGGGAGTACGTAGAAGTTTCAAAGCAATCTTAAAACAATAATCAAATTCATATTTCTATTTTAAACAGGACACTTTCGGCACAAGCTCTGCACCAAGACTCGTAAGTTATTATTATTTGTAGAGTACTTTATAGTATACCCTAACAATCCACCACCTGGTTTGGGTTGATGGTTACTACATGTTGGCGAATAAATCAACAAATCCTAAACTTGGTTTCTCAGTTCATATAAATTGAGAGTACGTAGTAGTTTCAAAGCAATCTTGAAACAATAGTCAAATTCATATTTCTCTGTTAAACAGGACACCCCAGCACAAACACTGCACCAAGACATGTAAGTTATTATTATTTGTAGAGTAATTTTACATTACACGCTATCAAGCCCAAATTTGTAAGAGTCCATCACCTGGTTTGGATTGATGGTTACTACATGTTGGCGAATAAATCTATAAATCATAAACTTGGTTTCTCAATTCATATAACTAGGGAGTACGAAGAAGTTTCAAAGCAATCTTAAAACAATAATCAAATTCATATTTCTCTGTTAAACAGGAAACCCCAGCACAAGCACTGCACCAAGACATGTAAGTTATTATTATTTCTAGAGTAATTTTACATTACACCGTAACAAGCCCAAATTTGTTAGAGTCCATCACCTGGTTTGGATTGATGGTTACTACATGTTGGCGAATAAATCTATAAATCCTAAACTTGGTTTCTCAATTCATATAAATTGAGAGTACGTATAAGTTTCAAAGCAATCTTAAAAAATAATCAAATTCATATTTCTATTTTAAACAGGACACTTCCTGCACAAGCTCTGCACCAAGACTCGTAAGTTATTATTATTTGTAGAGTACTTTTATAGTATACCCTAACAAGCCTAAATCTGTTAGAATCCATCACCTGGTTTGGGTTGATGGTTACTATGTTGGCGAACAAATCTATAAATCATAAACTTGGTTTCTCAATTCATATAACTAGGGGAGTACGAAGAAGTTTCAAAGCAATCTTAAAACAATAATCAAATTCATATTTCTATTTTAAACAGGACACTTCCGGCACAAGCTCTGCACCAAGACTCGTAAGTTATTATTATTTGTAGAGTACTTTTATAGTATACCCTAACAAGCCTAAATCTGTTAGAATCCATCACGTGGTTTGGGTTGATGGTTACTACATGTTGGCGAATAAATCTATAAATCCTAAACTTGGTTTCTCAATTCATATAAATAGGGAGTACGTAGAAGTTTCAAAGCAATCTTAAAACAATAATCAAATTCATATTTCTATTTTAAACAGGACACTTTCGGCACAAGCTCTGCACCAAGACTCGTAAGTTATTATTATTTGTAGAGTACTTTTATAGTATACCCTAACAATCCACCACCTGGTTTGGGTTGATGGTTACTACATGTTGGCGAAAACATCTATAAATCCTAAACTTGGTTTCTCAGTTCATATAAATTGGAGAGTACGTAGTAGTTTCAAAGCAATCTTGAAACAATAGTCAAATTCATATTTCTCTGTTAAACAGGACACCCCCAGCACAAGCACTGCACCAAGACATGTAAGTTATTATTATTTCTAGAGTAAGTTTACATTATAAACCCTAACAAGCCCAAATTTGTTAGAGTCCATCACCTGGTTTGGATTGATGGTTACTACATGTTGGCGAATAAATCTATAAATCCTAAACTTGGTTTCACAATTCATATAAATAGGGGAGTACGTAGAAGTTTCAAAGCAATCTTAAAACAATAATCAAATTCATATTTCTATTTTAAACAGGACACTTTCGGCACAAGCTCTGCACCAAGACTCGTAAGTTATTATTATTTGTAGAGTACTTTTATAGTATACCCTAACAATCCACCACCTGGTTTGGGTTGATGGTTACTACATGTTGGCGAATAAATCAACAAATCCTAAACTTGGTTTCTGAGTTCATATTTTCAATTCAATTCAGAAACATTTATTTCCCTTTCACTGGTTTACAATAAACGTAGGCATACAAATAATATTAAATCAAGTAATAAGAGAATAACAATTAGGGAAATGGAGGCAAACCCTGATAAGCAGGTGCTTGTGTTGGGGAAGCCTTATGTTTAGGACAAGAGGACTGGACAAAAACAGACATAACGAACAAAGGGACAAGAAACAAAAACAGGAATACTAACAGTCAGACAAATTACATGGTTACGAGTAAATAATGGAAACGTAATAATGAAATTTACTTAAAGACTACAATTACATAATTAAAATCGAAAGTTAAATTAATTTAACAGATACGTTTTAAGTTTATGTTGGAATGAGCCAAGAGTTGGGGAACGCCTTATGTTATCAGGTAGCAGATTCCAATTAATGGCACCAGAATATTGAATGTTACGCTGAAACAATTGTGTTCTGTGGATTGGGAGATGTATTCTTGTAGAGGATCTAGTGCTGTGATTATGTACATTATAATTGAATTGAAAGAAAGTTTGAAAGTGATCGGGAAGTTGATTGTTGCAGTATTTGTACATAAAAATGTTCTGTTGGTATTTATGGATATTGATAATGTTGAGCAGTTTTAAATCTTTGAACAGATGATCCGTGTGAGCAATATAATGAGATTTTGAGATTAAACGGATGGATTTCTTTTGCAGTATGGTTAATTTGTTGATGTATGTACAGAAAGTGTTACCCCACACAATATTACAATACGTCAAGTATGGAAGTATTAGCGAACAATACAGGGTGCGAAGTACTGTGGTGGGAAACAGGTGTTTCAATCTGTTAATTATACCAATGGATTTGGCTACCTTTCTTGCAACTTCGTCTATGTGATATTTCCATGTTAGCTTACTGTCGATCACAACACCAAGAAATTTGGTTTTATCAACTCGCTCAATTGGTTTGTTTAGCAGTTGAACTTCGAGATTGTTGGCACTGAAAATTGGAGAGTACGTAGTAGTTTCAAAGCAATCTTGAAACAATAGTCAAATTCATATTTTTCTGTTAAACAGGACACCCCCAGCACAAGCACTGCACCAAGACATGTAAGTTATTATTATTTGTAGAGTAATTTTACATTACACCCTATCAAGCCCAAATTTGTTAGAGTCCATCACCTGGTTTGGATTGATGGTTACTACATGTTGGCGAATAAATCTATAAATCATAAACTTGGTTTCTCAATTCATATAACTAGGGGAGTACGAAGAAGTTTCAAAGCAATCTTAAAACAATAATCAAATTCATATTTCTCTGTTAAACAGGACACTTCCGGCACAAGCTCTGCACCAAGACTCGTAAGTTATTATTATTTGTAGAGTACTTTTATAGTATACCCTAACAAGCCTAAATCTGTTAGAATCCATCACGTGGTTTGGGTTGATGGTTACTACATGTTGGCGAATAAATCTATAAATCCTAAACTTGGTTTCTCAATTCATATAAATAGGGGAGTACGTAGAAGTTTCAAAGCAATCTTAAAACAATAATCAAATTCATATTTCTATTTTAAACAGGACACTTTCGGCACAAGCTCTGCACCAAGACTCGTAAGTTATTATTATTTGTAGAGTACTTTTATAGTATACCCTAACAATCCACCACCTGGTTTGGGTTGATGGTTACTACATGTTGGCGAATAAATCAACAAATCCTAAACTTGGTTTCTCAGTTCATATAAATTGGAGAGTACGTAGTAGTTTCAAAGCAATCTTGAAACAATAGTCAAATTCATATTTCTCTGTTAAACAGGACACCCCAGCACAAACACTGCACCAAGACATGTAAGTTATTATTATTTGTAGAGTAATTTTACATTACACGCTATCAAGCCCAAATTTGTAAGAGTCCATCACCTGGTTTGGATTGATGGTTACTACATGTTGGCGAATAAATCTATAAATCATAAACTTGGTTTCTCAATTCATATAACTAGGGGAGTACGAAGAAGTTTCAAAGCAATCTTAAAACAATAATCAAATTCATATTTCTCTGTTAAACAGGAAACCCCCAGCACAAGCACTGCACCAAGACATGTAAGTTATTATTATTTCTAGAGTAATTTTACATTACACCGTAACAAGCCCAAATTTGTTAGAGTCCATCACCTGGTTTGGATTGATGGTTACTACATGTTGGCGAATAAATCTATAAATCCTAAACTTGGTTTCTCAATTCATATAAATTGGAGTACGTATAAGTTTCAAAGCAATCTTAAAAAATAATCAAATTCATATTTCTATTTTAAACAGGACACTTTCGGCACAAGCTCTGCACCAAGACTCGTAAGTTATTATTATTTGTAGAGTACTTTTATAGTATACCCTAACAAGCCTAAATCTGTTAGAATCCATCACCTGGTTTGGGTTGATGGTTACTATGTTGGCGAACAAATCTATAAATCATAAACTTGGTTTCTCAATTCATATAACTAGGGGAGTACGAAGAAGTTTCAAAGCAATCTTAAAACAATAATCAAATTCATATTTCTATTTTAAACAGGACACTTCCGGCACAAGCTCTGCACCAAGACTCGTAAGTTATTATTATTTGTAGAGTACTTTTATAGTATACCCTAACAAGCCTAAATCTGTTAGAATCCATCACGTGGTTTGGGTTGATGGTTACTACATGTTGGCGAATAAATCTATAAATCCTAAACTTGGTTTCTCAATTCATATAAATAGGGGAGTACGTAGAAGTTTCAAAGCAATCTTAAAACAATAATCAAATTCATATTTCTATTTTAAACAGGACACTTTCGGCACAAGCTCTGCACCAAGACTCGTAAGTTATTATTATTTGTAGAGTACTTTTATAGTATACCCTAACAATCCACCACCTGGTTTGGGTTGATGGTTACTACATGTTGGCGAATAAATCAACAAATCCTAAACTTGGTTTCTCAGTTCATATAAATTGAGAGTACGTAGTAGTTTCAAAGCAATCTTGAAACAATAGTCAAATTCATATTTCTCTGTTAAACAGGACACCCCAAGCACAAACACTGCACCAAGACATGTAAGTTATTATTATTTGTAGAGTAATTTTACATTACACGCTATCAAGCCCAAATTTGTAAGAGTCCATCACCTGGTTTGGATTGATGGTTACTACATGTTGGCGAATAAATCTATAAATCATAAACTTGGTTTCTCAATTCATATAACTAGGGGAGTACGTAGAAGTTTCAAAGCAATCTTAAAACAATAATCAAATTCATATTTCTCTGTTAAACAGGAAACCCCCAGCACAAGCACTGCACCAAGACATGTAAGTTATTATTATTTCTAGAGTAATTTTACATTACACCGTAACAAGCCCAAATTTGTTAGAGTCCATCACCTGGTTTGGATTGATGGTTACTACATGTTGGCGAATAAATCTATAAATCCTAAACTTGGTTTCTCAATTCATATAAATTGGAGAGTACGTATAAGTTTCAAAGCAATCTTAAAAATAATCAAATTCATATTTCTATTTTAAACAGGACACTTCCCGCACAAGCTCTGCACCAAGACTCGTAAGTTATTATTATTTGTAGAGTACTTTTATAGTATACCCTAACAAGCCTAAATCTATTAGAATCCATCACCTGGTTTGGGTTGATGGTTACTATGTTGGCGAACAAATCAACAAATCCTAAACTTGGTTTCTCAATTCATATAAATAGAGAACGTAGTAATTTCAAAGCAATCTTAAAGCTAAAATCAAATTCACAATTCTGTGTTAAACAGGACACTTCCAGCACAAGCACTGCACCTGGACAGGTAAGTTGTAATTATTGTTTGTAGAGTCACTTTTAATTATTCCATAACCAGCCCAAATCTGTTAGAATCCATCACATGGCTTGGGTTAATGGTTACTACATTTTAGCGAAAAAATCAACAAATCCTTAACTTGGTTTTCTCAATTCATATAAATAGAGAGTACGTAGTGATTTCAAAGCAATCTTAAAGCTGAAATCAACTTCACAGTTCTCTGTTAAACAGGAAACTCCCAGCACAAGCACTGCACCAAGACATGTGAGTTATTATTATTTGTAGAGTAATTTTTTATTATATACTATAAGCCCAAACCGTTTAGAGTTCACCACCTGGTTCGGGTTGATGGTAACTATACATGTTTGCGAATAAATCTGTACATCCTTAACTTGGTTTCCTATTCCATATAAATAGGAGAGTACGTAGTAATTTCAAAGCAATCGTTAAGCTTTATACAAATTCACATTTCCTTGTTAAACATGACCCCTCCCATCGCACAAGCACTGCAACTAGACATATAAGTTGTTATCATTGTTTGTAGAGTCACTTTACGTTATTCCATAACCTGCCCAAATCTGTTAGAGTCCATAACCTGTTTGGGTTAATCATTGTTACTACATGTTGGCAAATTAATCTATATATGTCTTAAACTTGGTTTCTCAATTGATGTAAATAGAGAGTACATAGTAATGTCAAAGCAGTCATCAACCTATAATCAAATTAACATTTCTTTGTTAAATCTGACACTCCAAACACAAGCACTGCACCAAGACATGTAACTTATTATTTTGTGTAAAGCAATTTAACAATATACCCTAACAATCCCAAATATGTTAGAGTCCATGGTTGATGGTTACTACATTATGGCAAATAAATCTATAAATTGTAAGCTTGGGTTATCAATTATAGAGAGTAGGGGCCTACGTAGTAATTTCGAAACAATCTAAAAGCTAGAATCGAACTCACATTTCTCTGTCAAACAGAACACTCCCAAGACAAGCAACGCACCAACAAAAATAAATTGTTATTGTTATTTGTAGTGTATTTTACATTATACCCTAACCAGTCCAAGTCCCTTCCATTACCTGGTTTGGGTTGATGGATAATACATGTCTCCGAATACAATAAATCCTAAACCTGGTTTCTCAATTGGTTGAAATATAAAGTACGTAGTAATTACAAAGCAATTTTGAAACTATGTTCAAATTTATATTTATCTGATATGCAGGACACTCCCAGCACAAGCACTGCACCAAAACATGTAAGTTGTAATTATTTGCAGAGTCGAACATTATTCCATAACCAGCCCAAATCTTTTAGAATCCATCACCTGGTTTGGGTTGATGGTAACTACATGTTCGCGAATAAATCAACAAATCCTAAACTTTGTTTCTCAATTCATATGGGAAGGGAGTACGTAGTAATTTCAAAGCAATCTTCAAGCTATATTCTTATTCATATATCTATGTTAAGCAGGACACTCCCAGCACAAGCACTGCACCAAAACATGTGAGTTATTATTATTTGTAGATTAATTTCACATTATACTCTAAAAAGCCAAAATCTGTTAGAGTCTATCACCTGATTTGGGTTTATAGTTATACTACATGTTGACGAATAAATCTATACATCCTAAACTTGGTTTCTCAATTCATACAAATATATAGTACGTAGTGATTTAAAAGCAATCTTCAAACTTAAATCAAATTCACATTTCCCTGTTAATTAAACATGACCCTCCCGGCACAAACACTGCACATAGAAATGTTAGTTGTAATTATTGTTTGTAGAGTCACTTTAAATTATTCCACAACCTGCCCAAATATGTTAGAATCCATCACCTGGTTACTACATGTTGGTGAATAAATCAACAAATCCTAAACTTGGTTTCTCAATTCATATAATTAGAGAGTACGTAGTAATTTAAATGCAATCTTCAAGCTATAATCAAATTCACATTTCTTTGTTAAACAGTACACTCCCAGCACAAGCACTGCACCAGAACATGTAAGTTATTATTTTGTTGTGTGGCAATTTTACATTATACCCTAACAAGCCCAAATATGTTAGAGTCCATCACCTGGTTTGGGTTGGTGGTTACTACATGTTGGCAAATAATATATAAATCATAAACTTGGTTCCTCAATTCAAAATCTATAAATTAGAAGGAAAACAATAAGTAACTCTCCGCGGGGGGGGGGAGGGGTCCCCTTCCATGACAGAAGGGGGTCTTTTCGGATTTGTTATTCAAACCTGTACCAAACTTGCGGTGAATGGCAAAATTTTATAAAATAATACCTTCAGCTTATCATGCTAATGCATTTGATTTCGGTAATAGAGATGCATCTATCCAAGTATATTTTGTGAGCCACGTGAACCCTGATGTGACCCAGAAGTCATACAAATCACTCCTAAAGAAAGAAAGTGTCCACTTTGGGGGCAAACAACTTGAAATGCAGACTGGATATGGATGAGCTAAGGCCTTACATACTAATAATGTCTATAATGTCACATGAAGACGCATGAGAACGAAACACCACATTTGCAAAGTGTTGGAGGGCGTGGGGTTTTGTTTGTCTACACTTGGAGCAAGGGACAACATTACTCGGAACCTTAATGACGCACTACACTATGAGATTCTGCCATGCTTGATGGAAAGTAAATAAAACACATTCTCGATGACGACCTGCCTTGTGAACTATCGTAGCCTAAGCATAAAAAAGCTACCTCTGGTAGACTAAACAAAACAACATTTTATTGGTTTCCAAAATAATTATAGCTGTAATTCTTTAAGGAAAACTTATAAAGCGAGAGGAACGAGAAAAACACGTCCTACCTGAACGGAAGCTAAAAAAGGAAGAGGAAGCTTTGCCCCTGGGCATCATGGGTAATAGGTATGAGCTTGTGAGGGCGCTGATCGACGTGGTTTATCTGAAGAACTTGGCGATAGAGACCTTCGACCTACATAGCCAAGGGAATCATGCGATTGTAAGAATTAGCAGGTGGACAGCAGTATGAATTTTTTTTAAACGATTCCTCATTTCTTTCAGAGGGGAAGTGGTTATGTTGGACACCTCTCGGCATGCTTACAACAACAGAGAGTGGTTAAGAGAGATGAAGCAAAACCAATCTCTAAAAATGTTCCCTCTATGGATGAACACGACGAGGAAAGTGGTAATGCATTTTATAGGAAACTGGTTCATTTTGATAACTCCTATGTCGAACATGCTACCCGCTAATCTCAAACATTCCTTTATCTTGCATAAAGCTAATCATTCTCCTTTGTATCCTCTCTTGTCTGGCTCACTTAATATAACATTCCATCACTATTTTGGTATAGTTCTGATATTACTCCATTTCTCTTTGTTGCAACACAAATCATGTTGTGAGCAGTTTGAGTATAATCTTGTGGTATACCTGCTTAGGCAAACGAACCAGATCTGGTGAAGGACTTCCTTTCATCGTTGAATTGGTGCTCCATAGTACTCAATATTAACATCTCAAAATTGTGAGAAAGTTTGTAGTGTTATGGAAATTAACACACAGCAACCCTACGGAAACCACTTAACACTTGTCGAAATTAAGATGTTCCAAAGGATGCAGATAACACGTTGAATAAATTTTTCCAAATAAAGAAAAATCCGACACTTATCCAATAAAAATAGCAGCCAGGTGTTAACTGGTCGTCTTCAAACTTTCTATATCGAGTAGTCCAACATGGAGTTAATTTTTGAAATGTTAGTATCATCATTGTTTTAATATTAAAATAATATTGTTTGTTTGTTTGTTTGTTGGGGTGGTTGTATGTTTGTTTTGGGAGTGTTGTGGTGTTTGTTTGTTTGTTTGTTTCGTTGGTTGCTTTTTTGTGTCTTTTTTCGAGGGGGATTCCTTTTTCGATGTTTAACAAGTACTGTATAGCCAGAGCTTTTCAAGTCCTGTTTGGAAATAAAAACCACAGGCTAGACAATTGGGTTGGATTTAAACTTACGACTCACGTTTTATAGCAGATGTGTTAACCATGATGACTGCTAGTGCACCAGGTGACGGGAGACCAGTTCGTATCCTGTAATCGTTAGCAGCGTGTAAAGCAAACAATGTTAATTATCTCCCATGACATTCGTTTAAAACCATGACATTTTGTAAAAGCCGAGCAAACAAACTTTTGTTCAGGTTATTTTAATGTACCGTAACAACCTCATTTGATGAAAAAACACTTTATTTTAATTTGCTTATACCTTCTTTTCATGCAGATGTACTCCTCAACCCTGCAGTGTTCGGGAATAAAACAACATCAAAGGCAGAGAGTATTGCAAGTAAGACTCAAAAATTAAAAATAAATTGAAAGAGAAAGTAACAGTGTGAGGACATTTTCAGCTTGTCTGAACTGTCCAAGGTATTTAGTTATTTAATTCAAATAAGTAATATGAACCAGGATTTACAGGGAAATGTCAGGGAATTCTCCTTATCTACCCTACTCTTTGATGAGCGAAGGCAGATCTATAGGAATTTTCCATGACGTACACGTTCTTGACTTTGCTTCATAGGTAAGCTCCAGCGGGATCTTGATGTCAGTTGGGAGCAAATAGTGGTGCTCAGAAATAGCCTGATGGCACTGTTATCCTTACAGGGAGCTTCTAAAGATGTCATTGCCAACATGACACTGCAGGAGTTTAAAACTGGCACCAACATGGACATACATTTTGTTTTCAAGGTGAGAAGAGTTAAAACCTTATTTCATTACCACAACTGTCTGACTAGAGCGCTAACTTCCTATTCTATACATGCAAATGTTTTGAAGGCTAATGATTGCGGAAATATTTGTATATATGGATGATTTTTTAATTTTCAAAAGTATTTGTCCGCTTTCTGCATCTTGTGTGCGAATATACCGGTACACAACTGCTGTATCAGCAGGAGCGTGACAGTAGGCTGTTGAAAGTAAACAAATCCACGGTATTGGTGATGGAGGACTTAATAGAGGATACAAGCTAATGCATCAGGTTTTTAAATACGTAGGTTTTTACACAAACATGGCTGCATTCACGCGGATTAAACATGCAAGGCATTTCAGCAATCTAGTCCGTTTTATATCAGTTTGATGAGCATGACATAATTACACACAAATGTTGGATGCATATGAGTGCATTGTCGCAGAATATAATCGCAAGGTGAAATCTGGATGCTTCGATTTTCACGACGACCATAATTCACACATACATCATTGCAATTTGACATTTCATTCACAATGAACAGTACAGAAAAGACACGCAACTCATTGTCACAGCTAACTCCCTTAACGTAGCCATAAGCGAAAGACAAAGACTGAAATAGCACAACAATAATGGATGCACGCGGACACACTCAAGATTAATAGCCTTAGGAATCCTCAGTGAGGGAATACCTACCTTTGTTAAACTAAATAGGACGAACAAATTTACCTATCCACTAAAGAAAATCATGATACTGAATACTTACCTTTGGAAGTGCTGGAAGGATGAATATTCATTTGACAGAACAAAGGTTATGGCAATTAACATGTAAGCAAAGAGGGTGATTTCTGACACTCATCCACCCCGCAGTATGACATGAAAAAAACCTTCCGATCACCGTGAACAACTCCAAGTGTACACCAACCTTGTCTACCATGTGACATGACCTTCCCTCGCTTGGACGAACTATATTCAGTTTCGGATCGTCGCTGCAGTGTACATGGCAATATAAAGCGTGACACATGTTCCACCAATAAAAAGACAAGGCTCTGTGTATGGTATTACATAATAAAGATAATGTGTACGGTATTAGTATACAAACGATGATACTTATATTGCGCATATCAATGCGAGGTCCCAATGCCCTTGAGAAAAAAAAGGAACAAGCAGAAGACATATACACACCTTTAGATCCCAATTGTCAATTAACCTATTCTAGTGTATGTTTCCTCTGACATAACCATACAATAAAAACATATTAACCCTTTTCTGTCTTGAAACTTTGCCATCATTCTCAGCAAAATGAAACTCATGGCTATTTACCTGTGATTTATTATCTGATCAATTCATTTTGTCCATATCAATGCAAATTTATTCATATTGTTTGCTTTTGATATATTTACACCACTTTCAGATAAATTGATACACCATTCATTCAGGAGATTAATTCACAATTTGTTTATATTTCCATGGTCCAATGCCACAAGGTACAAGATACGAAATATGGGCCTCAGTCTGTCACCATCCCCATGGCCCTCTACAGTCTCATGCAGATCTACTGCGAGCTGGGACGAACAAGAACACCATGTTCCAAGGAGCAAGTTGCCTCCCCATCTGCACCATTTTTCCTTAAAAGGATGGCAGTAAAACAAAAAGATTATCTTTCAAAAGAATGCCCAAAGAGCCTCAAAAGTAAGTTAAAAATGCATCACCAGTAAAATAAATATCTTTTTCGATATTTATTTATTTGATTACACATCCACAGCACAATTGGCGCCAATGACAGGTTGAATAGGATACGAGAAAAATGCCCAGTTTTAGATGTGGGAGGAAAACCCCTATGGGGGAAAACCCACGCAATCAGGTAGGAACTGAAAACCCAATCCACATGCAAACCTCCGGTCTGAGGTGGGATTCGAACTGGGGTCCACAGAGGTGAAAGGCAGGGAAAAAAACCACTGAGCCAACCTGATATGCAATGAGTCCAACCGCTCTTACTATACCTTATGTCGTGGGTGGCTCGAGAAATGTCTATGAGAGACGATGTTGATGAGGTCAGCTAAATCAATTATTGAAACAGTACATAACAAAAGAAGAAAATAATTAACAAATCTAATTTAATATTCCTCACCAACAGAATCCTCCGAATCCTTTTTGCCAAACTTAACAATTGTTAGGGCTTGAGGATGTGAGGAAGATACAGTAAAACGTTCACAACTGGTGATAATGGTACAAACAGTCAGTTTCACTAAACTTATCTTGGCTTAAGGCACATTTTATCTTATGCAATGAAAAATTACCCTTCCTAAGTCCAAACAGACTAACCTGAAGGCTTTGTGAAAATCGACAGGAAAAACGTTGCTAAAATATCAGTTGACGACCCCCTCCACTACAAACATGTCACTGGAGGAAATTGGATGTTTCAGACATTCACCACCAAACACAATATGACAGGTAGTGCAAACTTGAGGGTTTAGAATGATTCAGGCACCCTGCATATTTGTTTAACTGTTTACTACTGAATGATTTAGAAGGATTGAGGCTATTACTTGTTTAGCCTTATTATATGCATTACTTGTTGTTGTCTTATTTCTTTGTTAGACTTTCGGGTGCAAAAAAGCTACCGGATAAACCTAAAGCAAACATCATTAAGAAAACTGTGGGAACCAATGTGAGTATTTTTTCGCTTTTTGCGCCAGTCCGGCTGCACTACTATTCTCAACCTTTAGAATTACAAAAAGGCTATGGATGTCATGGCCTGTTGCCCCTGGTCTATAAAACCACTGTAAACCTTGACATCTACGCCCTATATAACTATCAATTTTGAGACACGTAATTTCCTAAAAGAAGCCAGCATTTTAGACTAACGGGTGCCAGCACCAACTTTGTACCAAATATAATTTTAAACTCAATCATGTTAAATATAATGTATAAATTTGGTTCAAAGATCATCACACGTCTGCCAATGTCTTCAAGACATATATTGTGAATGGTTAGTTTGGTGATTTTGATGAATTTACTTTACGAACCACAGATCAGACTTGCGAGAGTCCGTGTACAAGTTTCTGCATTGGTCTTTCTGTTCAACACATTCGCACGTGGGGATTGGGCAAAAATGTCAACCATGTGAAGCACTTATGATGCTTTTAGTACATTTTGTCAGTTTGGTCACTTTCTGTTAAGCTTAGCATTTTCATTGGACCACCACAAACGTATCCTTGTCAGAACAATTAGTCAAGCCGTGCACTTAGATTCCCTCACTTTCATTCTACACGTGTAAATTTAGGAGCTCACAAAGATTCTTTAGTATGAGGTAGACTGTATTTTGGGTTAAGCTAATTAAATGATTGCAACTCTTGCTTCTAGAGACAGGAAACCAGGAAACTATGTATAACAGAGCATGGTAGAGAGGTATTAGCAATAAAATAAAAACCCGTTTAGTGGAAGACCTTTCTAGAGAGATAGTCAAACGGTCACCCCAAGTGTGTTTAGAACACTCAGGGAGTTAAGTTCTTGTCGTTTTTATCAGTTTTTCAGGTTTCACCAAATTGAAAATCTAAAAAAGAAAAGAAAGATATACATGAATATGAAATGACAGTGGCTCCAGTTTTGATGGTATTTGTCCTGCACCTTTGAAAGTAACTAAATAAGTATTGCCAATTTTGAATACGGGAATAAAAGATAAGTGACTCGGTCTTAAGCAGCCATTCAAAAATACACGGGACAGTTTATCCAATCTGATTGGTCGAGAGGAGATCACGTGGCAATGTTTAAACACGTGGTATAACCATAGAGCTATATACAACTCTATATACGGGTGGCGCGCATACTTTACGCTGGTGCTAATTTTCGCGTAACACAGTAATACACCGCGGGTAATCAATGTACAATAAATTACTATTAGTACGCGCACGTGTCGCGTGCATTTTAAAGCTTCGCGAAAGGGAGCCTGAGATTGTGACAAAAATTTAAAATTTGCAATTTTTGTTTTAAAAATAGAATAAGAGCCTGAGATTGTCACAAGAATTGAAAATTTACTACACTTTGTTGAATTGATTTTCCACATTTTTTCAAACACTTTTTATTAATTAACAAAAAGGGCATTTATGAATGGGAAAAAAGAGTGGTTACTAGTCTTGAACGTTTGTGGCCAAGCAATAAAGGACCTCGCCTTCGGCTAGGTCCTTAATCGCACGGCCACGAGCCTGCCGGTTTCAAACGAACGTTTATGACCTCGTCCCACTCTTTTGTTCCCTTATTTAATATTAGCAGGTGCGATAAAAGTTCTAGCGTCTGGCTCGGTCCTTTATCGATGGCCACGACTCTGTGGCCGCTTAAAACCACGTCAAATGTGCGTTATTCCCATTCATAAATGCCCTTTTTTAGTTAAAAAGTGTAACATGTAGAAAAAGTTATTTGTTTTGTGGCCTAAACTGTTGATTCCGGTAACGTCCTATGGCTCCTTTCTTCGAATGGTCAAATTGCAACTGACACTCAACAGTTTAGCGTAACGCGCGCGTGCTAATAGGTTTTTCATTGGGTAACTGTATGTATTGCTTGATTGCGTTGCTCGTAGATTAGCGGCCGCCTAAGCTTGCTTGCAACACGTATGCCAATAAACATTTTTTTACCATGTCCACTACACATTAAAACGTTGCCATATGGTCTTCTCGACCAATGAGAATGGATAAACCGCCTGTCAGGGGTATTTATGAAAAAGGAATCAAAAGTGGCAACAATTAAAGTCTTAAGCAGCTGTTTAAACCGGCAGGGTCCTGGCAGTGTGATAAAAGGACCGAGCCGAAGGCAATTAAGGTCTTTTATCGCGTGGCCTCGATTTGATTTGAAATTCTCATTTCTCAAAAGCGAAAGTAGTAGTCCTGCCCGATTTCCTACCTCCCACCCAGGTAGTAGTTAATAAGAAGGACAGTTCTTTTCAGAACTGAGAAGTCTCCTGAATTCCGAATATTCTACTCTGCGGCAGTAGAATAATAAGCAAGACAAGTTCTCATAGAACAAACAAAATTTACATAGCAAGTAGATTTAAGAACCGAGAAGTCCCCCGAATTCCGAATATTCTACTCTACGGCAGTAGAATAATAAGCAAGACAAGTTCTCAAAGAACAAAAATCTACCTAGCAAGTAAATATACACATGGTGTTACCGCAAACCAAACATATATACATAGTAATTTCAAATCAATCTTAAAGCTATGATCAAATTCACATTTCTCTGACGAACAGGACCCTCCTGGCACAATCACTGCACCAAGACATGTAAGTTATGGTAATTGTTTGAAGAGTAATATTATGACATTAAGCCCTATAACCAGCCCGAATCTGTTTGAGTTGATGGTTTCGGTTGGTGGTAACTACCTGGTTTCCATATTCATATAAAAAGAGAGTACGTAGTAATTTCAAAGCAATCTTAAAGCCATAAACAAATTATGTCGAACAGAATACTCCACGGACAAGCACCGCACCGAAAAAGTATGTTATTGTTATTTGCAGTGTTATTTTACATGTTACCCTAACCAACCAGTCCAATCCCTTTCCAACACCTGGTTTTGGTTAATTTGTTACTAGATGTTGTTGAATGAATCTATAAATCCTAAACCTGATTTCCCAATTCATATAAATATAGAGTATGTGGTAATTTCAAAGCAATTTTAAAGCTATAATCAAATTCACGTTTCTCTGTAAACAGGACACTCCCAGCACAAGCACTGCACCAATAAATGTAAGTTATTATTATTAGGTGTTCGTGCAATACAAGCACAAACACCTCCTTGTTATTGTTCTGTTTTTAGGTGTTCGTGCAATACAAGCACGAACACCTCTTCGTTATTGTTCTGTTTTTTTATTTTTAAGTGTTCGTGCAATACAAGCAAGAACACCTCTTTGTTATTGTTCTGTTTTTTTCTTTATAGGTGTTCGTGCAATACAAGCACGAATACCTCCTTGGTATTGTTCTGTTTTGGTGTTCGGCTAACAGCCGAACAACTATTGTTATTGTTATGTTTTTTAGGTGTTCTGCTAACAGCCGAACAACTATTGATATTGTTATTTTTTTCCTCGTCTTCTTCTTTCTCTCTGAACCTTCTCGAGCAATTTTGAACAAAAGTAAAGCTTGTACAAACTTAAAACTTACTATGTACATAGGCAATAGTGAGTAGATGAAACCGCCACTTTTTTGGAATGATGACGTCATTGATGACGTCATTACAAGGTTTTTAAAGTTGAAAAATGACCATCTGCTTGTTGCTGTATCTCAACGAATATGAAAGCTACGATGTTCATACTTGGGCATCGGATAGATAAAGACTTGGGCAACATTTGAAAAGCTAACGCCATAATCGTACGACCTTAACTTCCGGGTCGTTACCCTGGGTCGAAGTTCGCCTTCGGTTTTTTTTAATCAACAACAACTTTCGAGCTTGTCTACGATTACGGAATAACTCAAGATAGAGATTGATTTGAACGTTGAAACTCTACAGATACTTGAACCTTAGTATCAAGACAAAACAGACCTAATTACGTCATTACAATAAATCAAAGTTTAAAATTTGTAAAAATCATAACTTACGAACGCTAATTCGGATTTTGACAATCTACACATCATCGGATAGGTCGCTAAAAGTTTGACAAACGGTTCACAGAACATGTACAATATTTTCACTCACTACCGGTTCAAAACGGAAGTTGAAAATTTCATAAAATCTTATCGTATTCATGTCTTTAAAACTACTGATCATTTCAGCATAATGTTTGTTTCAGATTGTAAAACAGCAATCCCGCTCAATTTTTGCACAGAAATAACAACATTTTGACCTTTATAGTCGAAAAAGGGACGTCAAAGCACCTGTTGACCCACGCGTTACCCCATTTTGATCAACAACGCACACATATGTACGCTACATGCAGTGCAAGCGTTGACTGTGCGTACTTTTAGGGAATTTCAACAGCGCTCTCTTCGTCCAACGAAAGAGGGCGCTGTTGGGGATAAAGTTTTTAGTATTAATCGAGTGCTGAGTGCAGAGCGGAGAATCGCAATAGTTGAGTGATAATGAACAACGTATCGCACCAAAACTACAAGTAGGAATACATTTGCATTGATCTTATAAGATACATTGCACACCCTCAGATAATCAATCACATAATTATAATATTTTTACAAGTCATACATCAGCTGAAAGGTTTTAATGAACTGATCAGGATCTACACAAATGAAATCAGTTTAAACTTGGCTTGTTCAAACCGGAGGTTGAAGTTTAATTTTCAAAGAAAAATAATTTCTCAACCACACATTTTATTTTTAATTTTTTTTACGTCATTGGGTAGGTATTTAACAACTTAAGAAACGACACACAACATTGACCATTTAACGTTGACTTTCGGATAAACAGGAAGATACAATTAATTATTTGAAAAAAATTATACTCCAGAACCAAAAATTAGTTGTTTATTATCTAAACGTCGTCAGATAAGGCTTTGAAAAACATTACTAACGCTATAACTTGTGACCTGATGACATTGTCTTCCGGTTCAAACCGGAAGTTTGAATTTTATATTTGAAAACAGTTATTAGATCTGAACCATATATTTGATTTTTTCAATCTATGCATCGTCTGAAAGGTTTTAATAGACTTATTACGTGCTACATAATATGCGACCTCGTTTGACCTTGACTTCCGGTTACAGTTGGAAATTGATATATAATGTTTGAAAAATAAAAAATCTTAAACAACATGATTGATTTTTATCATCTATACGTCAAAAGAAAGAACTCAAAAGACATTACCAACAACACCAAGTGTGACCTCATTTGACATCACCTTCCGGTTCAAAACGGAAGTTGAAACTTTGTATTTGAAAAAATCATAACTTCTAAACCAAATATTGGATTTTTACAATCCATCCATCATCTAAAAGGTCTTAATAAACTTATCACGTGCTACACAAATAGTGGCCCCTTTTTTACCTTTTATCCGTTGCGAACCGGACGTTGGTGTTTAATATAATTTTTTCCCCTCGTCTTCTTCAGAGTCTTTCTGAACCTTCTCCAGCAATTTTGAACCAAAGAAAAGCTTGTACAAACTTAACACTTACTATGTACATAGGCAATAGTTAGTAGATGTAACCGCCACTTTTTTGGAATGATGACGTCATTGATGACTTCATTACGTTAAATAAACCTTAAATAATTAGAAAATTCATGTCTTGAGAACCACAAATGCTACAAACAAGAACTTTGCAGCATATAATAGCGCTTGAGATGTTTAACAAATGTCGTGCACAACTTGACCTTTTTTAACTTTACTTGAGAGCTATGATGTTTATAATTGGGCATGTGATATATCAAGACTGGGGCTACAATTCAAAAGTTAACGTCAAAATCGTATGACCTTTTTTTCAAGGTCATGCCCCTGGGTCAAAGTTTGCCTTTGTTTTTTTTCTTGAAAAACATCATTTTCGGGTTTATCTACGAAATAACTCAAGATTGAAATTGAACTTTACATTGAAACTCATCAGACATTTGAACCTAAATATCAAGACGACACAAACTTGATGATGTCATAATGACGTCATCAGGTATTGAATAACATCAAATCAAAGTTTAATGTTTGAAAAGAAATCATAACTCATGAACGACATGTTGGATTTTTACAATCTATACATCATCGGAAAGTTCGTTAAAGGTCCAACAGACGCTACACAGAAAGTGACCCCATCTGACCTTGACTTCCGGTTCAACCCGGAAATTTAAAATGTCATAAAATTCGTATCTCAAAAACCATTTTTTTCATTTCAGCATAATTTTAGCATCAGGTTGTAGAACGTTGAGCCTGCTCAAACTTTTGCACAGAAATAACAACATTTTGACATTTACATCTTGTCTTATAACCACCGGCATTAAAGCTATGATGTTTATAGTTGGGCATCGGATAGATCAAGACTGGGGCAACATTTGAAAAGCTAACGCCAAAATCATATGACCTTTACTTCCGGTAGTACCGGAAGGTAAAAGTTTGCCTTTGTTTTTTTTTCATAAAAAAAATATTTCGGGGCATAACTCAAGATTAAAATGGAATTGTGCGTTGCAACTCATCAGACAATTGAACCTTAACATCATGACGGCACAAACTTGATGATGTTATGATGACGTCATCAGGTATTGAATTACAATAAATCAAAGTTTATTATCTGTAAAAATTCATAACTCATGAACCACATGTTGGATTTTTACAATCTACATATCATCGGATAGGTTGTTGAAAGTTCAACAAACGCTACACAAAGCATGACCCAATTTGACCTTGACTTCTGTTTCAAACTGGAGTCTGAACATTTCAAAAATTAAATTTCATTCATATCTCAAAAACCACGTATTTGTTTATCATAATTTTAGCATCAGGTTATAGATGATTGAGCCATCTCAAACTTTTGCACAGATATGACAACATTTTGATGTTTACATCTGGTCAAAACCGGACGTTAAAGCGCACATTGTCAACGCGTGATACGTGTACACATGTGCTGGATTAGACTTGGTTCCAAGTCCGTGAACGTTTTTTTGTCCACCGGTTTGCTAATACAGTTTTCCTAAAATAGCGCCCTCTTGTGGGTCAACATTGACGTGACTCACGTTGACAACGCACGACGGCATGATATGTAGGCCCTACGAACACTATGTAGTGAGTGACAGTGTGTATTGTCTTGGTTCCAAGACGCTCCAGTTGACGCTCCAGTTGAAAACAAATGTATGTACTGTACAGCTACATGTATGAATACATCATCTGAAAGGTCTTAATAAACTTAACACGCGCTACAAAAAGTGTGACCCTGTTTGACCTTGAATTCCGGTTCAAACCGGAAGTTGAAATTTAATATTTAAAAATATCTTAACTTCTGAACAACTCATTCGATTTTTACAATCGATTCATCATTGGGAAAGTATGTAACAACGTTAAAAACGATATACAAAAGGTGACCCCAATTGACCTTTACTTCCTGATCAAACCGGAAGATGAAATTTAAAATTTGAAATAATCAGACCTCCTGAACCACAAATTGGAATTTTATCATTTATACATCATCAGAAAGGGCTCCAAAGATTTAAGAAACGCTACACATTGTGACCTTATTTGACCTTGACTTCCGGTTCAAACCGGAGTGTGAAAGTTAAAGTTTCAACAAATCGTAACTTCTAAACAACACATTGGATTTTTACAATCAATACATTATTGGGAAAGTATGTAACAACTTAAGAAACAATACACAAAATGTGACCTCATTTGACCTTGACTTGACCCGTTCAAACCGGAAGATAAAATTTAATATTCGTAACTCTTGAACCATACACTGGATTTTTACAATCCACACATCATCTGAAAGGTCTTTATAAAACCTGACATACGCTACACTACTTGTGAACCCGTTTGACCTTGGCTTCCGTTTTAAACCGGAAAATAAAATTTAATGTTTGTCAAAAACATACCTCCTGTACCATGCACACAATGGATTTTTACAAACATTACATCATTAAACATGTCTTAAAAATCTCAACAATCACTACACAAAATGTGACCCCATTTGACCTGACTTCCGGTTCAAACCGGAAGTTGAAGTTTTATAATGGAAAAAAATTAACTTCTGAACCAAAAATAAGATTTTTGTCACCAACTCATTTAATCATAATTTGATGACATCACTCACGAACACCTTGTTTTTGTAACCAACAAAAACTGAATCTCTAGTTCTTCATCTTTTTCTTCACCGGAACTCACTCTAAATCATAACTCAAGATTGAAACTGAATTGAACATTGAAACTCATCAGACAACTGAACCTTAATATGAACGGCACGCGAACAGTGACGTCATGATGACGTCATCCGGTGTCGAATTACAAGGTTTTTAAAGTCGAAAAATGACCATTTGCTATTTGCTGTATATCCTTGAATTTGAAAGCTATGATGTTTATTATTTTGCAAAGCATTTATCAAGACATTTGAAAAGTTAACGCCAAAATCGTATGACCTTTACTTCCGGTCGTACCGGAAGGCCAAAGTTTGCTTTTGTTTTTTTCTTAAAAACAAACAAACATCTTTAGGGCTTATCTACGGCATAACTCAAGATTGAAATTGAATTTAACAATGAAACTCATAAGACAATTGAACCTTAATATTAAGACGCACAACCGTGATGATGTCATGATGACGTCATCAGGTATTGAATTATATTAAATCAAAGTTTAATATTTGATAAAAAAACATAACTCATGAACGACATGTTGGATTTTTACAATCTATACATCATCGGAAAGTTCGTTAAAAGTTCAACAAACGCTACACAGAAAGTGACCCCGTTTGACTTTGACTTCCGGTTTAAACCGGAAATTTAAAATTTCATAAAATTCGTATGTCAAAAACTACTTATCATTTCAGCATACTTTTTACATCAGGTTGTAGAACATTGAGCCTGGTCAAACTTTTGCACAGAAATAACAACATTTTGACGTTTACATATTATCTTAACCATCGGCATTAAAGAGCACGCTTGTGTTGACCTTGACTTCCCGTTCAAACCGGAAGATAACATTTAATATTCGTAACTCTTGAACCACATACTGGATTTTTACAATCCATACATCATCTGAAAGGTCTTTATAAAACCTAACATACGCTTCACTAATTGTGAACCCTTTGACCTTGACTTCCGGTTCAAAGCGGAAGTTGACATTTAATGTTTCAAAATTCATAATTCCTGAACCACACAATGGATTTTTACGATCTATACTTCATTGGAAAAGTTTGTAACAACTTTACAAACGATACACAGAATAAGGCCCCTTTTGACCCTGACTTCCGGTTCAAACAGGAAGATGAAATTTAATATTTGAAAAAATCAGAACTCCTGAATCACACATTGGATTTGTATCATCTATACGTCACCAGAAATGGCTCAAAACACTTAAAACACGCTACAAAAAGTGTGACACATTTGACTTAGACTTCCGGTTCAAACCTGAAGTTGTAAGTTATTGTTTAAAGAAATCGTAACTTCTGAACAACACATTGAATTTTTACAATATATACATCATTGCGAAAGTAATGTAAAACTTAAGAAACGAAGCACACAGTGTGACCCCTTTTGACCTATACTTCCGTTTCAAACCAGAAGGTGAAATTTTGTATTTGAAACAAATCATAACTCCTGAACCACACTGCGTCATCCGAAAGGGCTCTAAGGACTTAACTTGCGATACACATTCTGAACTTACTTGACCTCGACTTCCGGTTAAAACCGGGTGTTGAAATTTAAAATTTCTAAAAATCATAACTTCTGAACTACACATTGGGTTTTTACAATCTATACATAATTTGAAAAGTATGTAAAAACTCAAGAAAAGATACACACAGTGTGACCCCATTTGACATTGACTTCAGTTTCAAACCGGAAAATGAAATTTATTTTTGGTCAAAAACGTATCTCCTTTACAATGCACACAATGAATTTTTATAGTCATTTCGTCATAAAACAGGTCTTTAAATTCTCAACAAGCACGACACAAAATGTGACCCCATTTGACCTGACTTCAGGTTCAAACCAGAAGTTGAAGTTTTAAAATGGAAAAAACTAACTTCTGAACCAAACGCAAGATTTTTGTTACCAATTCATTTAATCATAATTTGATGACATCACTCACAAACACCTTGTTTTTGTAACCAACAAAAACTGAATCTCTAGTTTGTAGAGTAATTTTTACACCATAACCTAAGTCCAAATCATTTCCATCACCTGGTTTGGGTTGATGGTAACTACATGTTGTTGAATAAATCTATAAATCCTAAACCTGGTTTCTCAATTTATATATTAATTTAGAGTATGTAGTAATTTCAAAGCAATCTTAAAGCTATAATCAAATTCACATTTCTCTTTCAAACAGAATACTCCCAAGACAAGCAGCGCACCAACAAATGTAAGTTGTTATTATTATTCGTAGAGTAATTTTAAATGATACCCTAACCAACCCAATACCACCATAGAGTCTGTCACCAGGCTTGGGTTGATGGTAACTACGTGCTGTTGAATAAATCTATAAATCCTAAACTTGGTTTCTCAATTCATAAAAAGAGAGTACGTAGTAATTTCAAAACAATCTTAAAGATATAATCAAATTCACATTTCTATGTCAAACAGAAGATTCCCAAGACAAGCACCGCACCATTTGTAGTCAAATAATAAACCACAAGGAAACTATTATGTGTATAGTGTAATTTTACAAGATACCCTAACCAGTCCAGGTCCCTTCAATCACCTGGTTTGGTTTGATGGTTAATACATGTTATACAAATAAATCTATAAATCCTGAACCTGGTTTCTCATTTTATATAAATGTAGAGTACGTAGTAATTTCAAAGCATTCTTCAAGCTATAATCAAATTCACATTTCTCTGTTAAACATGACACTCCCGGCCAGACATGTAAGTTATTATTATGTGTAGAGCAAGTTAACATTAAACCCTAACAAGCCCAAATATGTTAGAGTCCTTCACCTGGTTGGGGCCGATGTATCTGGTACTACATGTTGGCGAATAAATCTATAACGTTGGCAGAAGGGTCTTTTCAGATTTGTTTTCACACCTGAACCAAACTTTGGATGAATAGCAAAACTTTATAAATAATAGTTTCAGCTTATCATGTTGATGTATTTGATTTTGCAGAGATACACCTATCCGAGTATTTTTGTGATAGAAGAAAGTCTCCACTTTGGGGGCAGATAACTTGAAATGTAGACTGGATATGGATAATTTAAGACATTTCAAACCCACGCCAAGATTACCTCCCACTGATCAGCCATCCATCCAGAACAAATGTCACATGGAGACGCCTGAGAACAAACCCTACATTTGGGGCATAAATCATGCTAGTCTTGAAGGGCCTGGACTTGGAGCAAGGGACAAAATTGCTCAGAACCTTTGACGCACTACACTATCAGGGTTCGCCATGCTGGATGGAAAGTTAATGCAACACATCCTCGATGGCGACTTACCTTAAGTACTATCGTAGCCTGCGTTTCAGAAAACCTACCTATGGTAGTCTGTACAAAAATTTCTGAGGTAACCAAAATAATAATAGCTGTAATTTTAAAGAAAACCTCTAAAGCGAGAGGAACGAGAAAAACACGTCCTACCCGAACGTTCGCTAAAAAGTAAAGAGGATGTTTTGCCCTGTGCTTCATGGGTAAAGGGTATGGGCTCGTGTGGGCGCTGTGGTACATTATGCGTGAGGAACTTAGCGATAGAAACCTTTGGCCCAATAATTAGCAAGCAGGAGAGGGCCTGCTGTTGATAACTGTATGAATTTTTTTTAAAGATCCCTCATTTCTTTCAGAGGGGAAGTGATGCTGTTGGACAACTCATTGCCAGGGCAAAACAACAGAGAGTGGTCAAGAAAGATGAAGCGAAAACAATCTCCAATAATGTCCCCCCTATGGATGAAAAAAAGGAAAATGGTAATGCATTTTAAAGGGAACTGGTTCCTTTTGATAATTTCTAAGTGATCTGCAAGATGCTGCTCGTTAATCTCAAAAAAATCCTTTATCTTACCATAGGCTGATCTTTCTCCAGTATCCTCTCCTGTCTGGTTCACTCTAAATATAACATTACATCGCTATTTTGTGATCGTTTTTATATTACTCCATTTTCTCCTGGTTGTAACACGAATCCTGTTGTGAGCAGTTTGGGTATGATCTATTGGTACCTGCTCAGGCATACCAACCAGATCGGGTGAAGGACTACCGAGTAGTACCAACATTGAGTTAATTTTGGATGTACACATGTTACATTATTATTACGAGTTTCGGCCTAGTAGCCGAAACGCCTGTTGTTTTTGTCTTGTCATTCCTTTTGTAAACGCGAAAAGCCTGTTATCTGGCACAGAAAACCCTAGCACGGAAATCAGTCTAAAATTTCACCCTTTCGTAATAAATAGTAGTATTTTCAAGTGTTTTTCGTCTTTCGTTGACAATATTTTAGTTTTTCTGGTCGTCTCTCGGTTACGTGTCGACTTTACCATTCCAACATCGATGTATTGGCATAAGTTCAAGTCGACCTGCCGTGCCGATGTTGGCCCAGACACAAGAGGGCGCCATACAAGTTTATCATGATGTTTCACCGACTTCTCACACCGCAAACTTCGGAAGCGTTAAAGGGAGAAATAAAAATAAATTAATACGGAAAGGTCAAAGGATTATCTAGAAGTTTTTGCTCGACGTAAAGTTAATAGATAAATTTACTGCCTGAATGCATGCCATGGTCTGTGTGAAAAAAACCTTCAAAACATTGTGCGGCGCGATACGCTTTTTTGCACTGATTTTTATTTTATTTTGTATTATCTTGTGTTTATATTTTGAATCTTTGCGAGACCCAAGCTTTCAGCTTTCAGTTACTAATTATTATGATGTCATCACATAATACAGCGCCCTCTATGAATGTGTATAAATTCAACACCAAAAGATGGATCGTATTTTCAGAGTTTTATTCGAAGGCATTGCATTGGGACAAATCTTATTCCGTATTGCAGATTATAAAGAGACGTAGTATGAAAAACACACTTTCGTATATAATCGTGACGTGATTAGGTGTACAATTACATTAATTCCAAGTTTATTATTTAAAAATTCATATCTTCTGATCCATATGCCATAGAGTTATAATCGTTGTCCCGTCATGTAAGCTTACAACACATATGTAAAAATGTTTCCTTCAAAACATGACCCCACGATCATGGACCTTTACTTCTGGTACAAACAGGAAGTTCTAAAATTTAAAAAAAATGTATCTCCTGAACCACATGTAATAATATTTGTGGAGTCATGTAGCTGGTGACACACTTGACATATTAAACAAAACATGACCTCACTTTGACCTTTTCTTCTGGTTCAAAGAGGAAGTTCAAATTTTCCGAATCACATGTCATAAAGACCTCTGTGGCGTCTTGTAGCTTTACACGTTTTGACATTTTATTTAAAATATGACCACAATTTGTCCTTTCCTTCTGGTTTGAGCAAGATGTTCAAATTTTAAATTACATATCTTGAACCACTTGTCATAAAGTCATAATCTTTGTGCCTTCTTGTTTATACAGAACGTGTAAACTTTATTTATGGACATGAACCACTTTTACCTTCACTTCCGGTTCTAAGAGAAAGTTCTAAAAATACAAATTTATATCTCCTGAGCCACCTGTCATGGAGTCATAATCTTACACTTTTGACATGCTAGTCAAAAACATACCACACTTTGACCTTTTGTTGCGGTCCATACAGCAAGTTGAAAGTCTTTACGACCAAACTTAGCATTTTTTTGGATATCGGACATGTGATTTTTTGTATGAAATCGTGATATTTTATCTTTTGTTTCACCAACCGAAACACCTCTGTGTTCGTTTTTACGAACACTTAATTTCCAATTATTGTTTTATTATTATAGCGATTTTGTTAGTTAGTTTGTTTGTTTTTGGGGCGTTTAATTGTTTGTTTGTTTGCATGGTTGGTGGAAATAAAATCCACAGGCTGGATTCAAACTCACGACTATTGTTCGTTTGTCCGTTTGTGGGGGTGTTTGTTTTTTGTTTGTTTGTTTGTTTGTTTGGTTGTTTGTTTGTGGTTATTTTTGAGGGGTATCCTTTTTTCAATGTTTAACAAGCACTATATATAGCTAGAGCTTTTCATGCCCTGTGTAGAAATAAAAAGTGGTTGGATTCAAACTCACGACTCACGTTTTATAGCAGATGTGTTAACCATCATGACTGCTAGTGCACCAGGTGACAGGAGGCCAGCTCTTATCCTGTAATGTTCGCAGCGTGTTAAGCAAACAATGTTAATTATCTCACATGATATTCGTTTGAAACATTTATATTTTGTAAAAGCCGAGCAAACAAATTTTTCGATCAGATTATTTTAATGTACCGTACTTTGATATAAACTCATTTGATAAAAACACACACACCTTATTTTGATTTGCTTTTATACCTTCTGTTTCATTTAGATGTACTCCTCAACCGTGCAGTGTCCATGAAAACAGCAGAAAAAATTGCAAGTAAGACTGCAAAAAAAAAATAAATTGAACAAGAAAATATTAACAGTGTTAGGACATTTTCAGCTTAGTAATTTAAGTTAATAATATCAATGTAATGAGCCAGGATTTACATGGGGGTCAGGGATTTTACAACATCTACCCTACTCTTTGATGTGCGATGGCAGATCTATAGGAACTTTCCATGCCTCCACAGACACATTCTTGACTTTTCTTCATAGTTATGCTCCAACAGGATCCCAATGTCAATTTGCAGCAAATTGTGGTGCTCAGAGACAGCCTGATGATAGAACTTCTTTCCGTACCTGGAGCTTCTAAAGATGTTATTGCCAACATGACACTGCATGAGTTTGAAACTGCACAAACTGTAGATGACACCAACATGGACAGCCATTTTGTTGTCAAGGTGAGGAGAGTTAAAACCTTAAGTATTTCATTACCACAGCTGTCTGACTAGAGCGCTAAATTCCTATTCCATACATACAAATGTTTTTAAGGCTTATGATTGCATTAGCTTTTAAAATACATAGGTTTTTACACAGACATGGCTGCGTTGACGCGGCTTCAACATGAAATGCATTTCAGCAATCAAGTCAGTATATCAGCTTGATGAGCATTGCATAATTATACATCCATGTTGGATGCATATGAGTGCATTGTCGCAGAATGTAATCGCAGGGTGAAATCTGGATTATTCCATTTTCACGACGATAATAACTCACACATAGATCAATGTCATTTGACATTTCATTCAAAATGAACACAAAAATACACGCAACTCAACCCTAGGTCTGAAGGGAAACAACACAGTCTAACCAACATTGACAACTCCAAGTATACGTCCAACCTTGTCCACCATGTGACATGACCTTCCCTCGTTTGGACAAACTATATTAAATTTTTGATCGTAGCAGCTAGGAAAAATAGAGTGACGCATGTTCCAACAATAAAAATACAAGGATCTGTGTATGGTATTTATAAAAAAATAATGATGATGTGTACTGTATATATTAGTAACAAAAATAGATAAAAGAAGATGATTCTTAAATAGCGCATATGAATGTGACACATGTACACCTGTAGGTCCTATTTGTCAATATTAACCTAATTGTGTGTATGTTTTCTCTGACATAACCATACAATGAAATAATATTTACGTTTTTCTGTCTTGAAACTTTACCACCATTCTTAGCAAAATGAAACCCATGGTTATTTACCTGTGTGTATGTGACTTATTATCTGATCAATTGATTTTGTCTACATCAATGCGCATTTTATTCATATTTGCTATATTTATACCACTTTTATATCAATTGATACACCGTTCATTCAGGAGATTAATTCCGAATTTCTTCTTATTTCCATGGTCCGATGCCACAAGGTCCAAGATACGAAACATGGGCCTCAGTCGTTCACCATCCCCAGGACCCTACGAAGTCTAATGAAGATCTACTGCGAGCTGGGACGAATAAGAACACCATGTTCCGAGGAGCGAGTTGCCTCCCAATCTGCCCCATTATTCCTTGCCAAGGATGGCAGTAGAATAAAAAGATTCCCTAGTAACAAAACGTCAAAAGTGCCTAAAAAGTAAGTTAAAAATGCATCACCAGTAAAAAAAATCTCTTTCGAGATGCAATGAGTCCCATCACTCTTACAAGTACCTTATGTCGTGGGTGGCTCCAGAAAATCCGTCGGTGTACAATTTGAGGAGAAGACCTTGTGCAAAAAAGCCTATGTCTATGGGAGTTGATGATGATGAGGTCAGCTAAATCCTTTATTGAAACAGTACAGAAAAAAAGAAGAAAATATTTGTGAGGGAATGGAGTTGTACAGAAGTTACAGTAAAAAGTTCACAACTGGTGATAATTGTACTAACAGTCAATTTCACCAAACTTATCTTGGCTCAAGACACATTATACCTTCTGCAAAATACAATGAAGAATTACTCTTCCTAAAAGACAGGGGCTCGGTGAAAATCGACAGGAAATAAAGTTGCTAAAAATATGTGAGTTGACAACCCCCTCCACCACAAACATGTCACTGTAGGATATTTGATGGTTCAGGCATTCACCATGAGGCATAGTGGGACAGGTAGTGCAAACTGGAGGGGAATGATTCAGGCACCCTGCATATTTGTTTAACTGTTTACTACTGAAGGATTTAGAAGGATTGAGGCTAGGCCTATTAATTTTTTAGCCCTATTTTATGCATAACTTGTTATCTTATTTCTTTGTTAGACTATCGGGTGCAAAAAAGCTACCGGATAAACCTAAAGCAAACATCAATAAGAAAACTGTGGGAACCAATGTGAGTATTTTTTCGCTTTTTGCGCCAGTCCGGCTGCACTACTATTACAAAAAGGCTATGGATGTCATGGCCTTTTGCCCCTTGTCTATAAAACCACTGTAAACCTTGACATCTACGCCCTATATAACTATCATTTTTGAGACACGTAATTTTCTAAGAGAAGCCAGCATTTTAGACTAACGGGTGCCAGCACCAACCTTGTACCAAATACGATTTTAAACTCAATCATTTTAAATATAGTGTATAAATTTGGTTCAAAGATCATCACACGTCTGCCAATGTCTTTAAGACATTATATTGTGAATGGTTAGTTTGATGATTTTGATGAATTTACCTTGCGAACCACAGATCAGACTTGCGAGAGTCCGTGTACAAGTTTCTGCATTGGTCTTTCTGTTCAACACATTCGCACGTTGGGATTGGGCAAAAATGTCAACCATGTGAAGCACTTATGATGCTTTTAGTACATTTTGTCAGTTTGGTCACTTTCTGTTAAGCTTAGCATTTTCACTGGACCACCACAAACGTATCCTTGTCAGAACAATCAGTCAAGCCGTGCACTTAGATTCCCTCACTTTCATTCTACATGTGTAATTTTAGGAGCTCACAAAGATTCTTTACTATGAGGTAGACTGTATTTTGGGTTAAGCTAATTAAATGATTGGAACTCTTGCTTATTTCCTTTCCTTGACAACAAAAATGACAAGATCACGTTAAATTCTGTGGTGAATAAGTGGTGATTGTAGCGTAAATATCGCTTCAAAATTCCACTTGAAATAATGTTACCTTATTCACGCGAATAATAGGCGACACGAACGTTTGTTAA
>CM037460.1:14791302-14807302 GCA_021014325.1 Plazaster borealis
GGTGGATCCTGGTTGGTACTCTGGAACTTTTTTATTTGGTGTGATATTAAGTTTAAGCACTGAACACAACATTTTTTATTCCTCAGGATACAGGCCAACTCTTATGTGGCAGCAAAGTTTGCAGGGCCTTCTACTAGCAGGATAACAAAGACATACATCTACATGGCCATGGTAAGCAGAACCTCTGAAAAAAAAGGAAATTTAAAGAATACAAGAAAAGTAATACAAAAAAGCCTTTATAGCAGGTTGATTGATGTGGGAAAACACTTTACATAAAGGTGTAAATATAGGAATTCATTGGAGTGTTGTTATAATATTTTTAAGAGAAAATAGAATTAGCTGTTGCAAACAACTTACCAAACAAATGGACCGATGGTATAAATGAAAAAAATAGTTAATGGCCTGACATTTCGACCCTAGCAGAGCATTCGAGAAAGACTCTGCTAGGGTCGAAACGTCAGGCCATTAACTACTTTTTGCAATATTTCTAAGAGAAATAATTGCAATAAATTGTTAATTTCTCTCTGCTTAATATATGTTATTTTGTACTTAACTTGTTCAGGTTACTGACAGACAAGATGACAGCCTGTGGTTAAGGTTCATGCGAAGAACTGATGGTGCTCGCTATGAGGTCACTTCTGAGCCTTTGCATACTTACCCTGTTGAAGACGTCATCAAAATCATGACTACCCCCATCATGGTTAATTTTGGTAGAGCATATCACTACCAATTCAGTAACAAGGAGCTTGAGGATCTCACATCAAATGAACAATTCTTGCTGAAATAATCGTTCAGTTATTAACAAGTTCTATGACAGAGAGCAGCTTATGTCATGTATGTTAAAGTTACTGAGAAAGTTTATCTTCAGAATGTATTTGTCTCTTCAATAAGGGAAACTTTTTGTGATTCAGCTCATAATTACTTTTGAGAAAACAACATATTCCAAGAGAAAAAAAATCCATGAAATTCTGAACTTTGTGTATATAATTTTATTATGTGTAAGGAAATTAAAAATGACAGGGTCTAACCATTGGAATGCATGGCAATGAAGTTTAAATGTGCTTTCAAACCTTTGAATGCCCTTAAAGCGAGTCTAACAAAAATTGCAAAAATATATTTAATTTCTCATACATAACCATGGGCATTCTCAATAATAGAATTAGATTGCTGCTTTGTTACTTCAAAATAGTTTATATGCTTCTTGAAGGTATAACATTTAAGGAAGACATGTTTTTAGTGTACGTACTACAAATGTATGAAGACATTGAAATTGAAATTGACAGTACTGCAAATACTGTGTTGGAGTACACGTACATGTTTACAACTGTTGGACACTGATTTCCGTGTATGAAGTTGAATTGAGTCATTATCAAATGCTGGTTGTGTTAGACAGCACTTATGAACTGACAGGATTGTGTTGATTTACTCATTGTTCCCCTGTGGCGCAGTTATCTTGGTTATTGTTCCCTGTGTAAAAGGACACTAAACTTTTGGTGTCCCCTTTACGCGTGGAACCTCATTCCAAGATTGTTTTTGTAGGAGTTTGATAGTTGGTGTTTGTTTGATGAATTAAAGACAGTTTTAGTACTTGTTGTACTCCCAATTTAAAGTAAGCTTTCCATAAATTGTGTCTTTATTTTGGAGTTCATAAATTGTGATGCCAAGTTAGCTGAAAATCCCATTTGAAACTCAAAATAACAAAAACGTCAACCCAAATTTGGGGATTAAGTTCAAATATGTCTCAATAAATATGTGTTTTGTGTTGAATGCAGTCATGATGTACTAACAAATGTGTGTTTACCTTGCAGGAATGTTTTTCCTTCTGAGAGTTCTAGCTGTGACAAAATTCAATTTTGGTGTCCCTTTTACACGAGGAACTTACCAGACGCGTCCCATTTGGAATGCTTTCTACTGACAGTCGGGTCATGTCAACACAACAATATTATTTTTTTTCAAAAATTGAACATATTTCACCAATATCAAATAATTTTTTCTCTCAAATGACAATGTTTAAAATTTTGTATCAATGTCACAAGCTGGCCTCCTTATTTAAAGAACAACCCAAATACGAGCAGACGATCAAGAAGAAATGGACTTTTAGGGTTTTTTTTGAGTAAGTTGAACGTGTATCACTATCACATTAAACTATTGTGGTGGTGTAACATTTAATCATCAAGAACATGTCTTTCGTGTGAAAATTATGTTGAAAGAACGTGTCATATGAAAATATTATGAATTCACGGACGGTCTGCGGAGATCACAATATCTCTTGTCGGGGTTTCCGTAGCGACTATCGGCATGGCTAAAGCATTCTGAACGCGGTACGCGCTTACTCGTATGTGTTCGTACATTCGTAAAGTACTTGCTTCAGACACGATATGAAACTTTCGTCAATTATTTAACAATCTTTCATGGAAGAAAATACATGATCCTCAACACACTTTGGAGGAAATTAACTTGGTGACCACGATGGAGGTGATGAAATAAAGTAACTCTGGAATTTGTAATGACTGTGTCGAACCTGGGATATGACCTTTCCTGTCCACCACTCTTCTATGTCATTTGTCTTGCAAAGATGCTTTATCCGTTTTCCTACTAAAAGGGGAACATCTGACTCTTCTGTAGTATTGCTGCCAGGTTGGTCTTGAAGAGATTCACTTATCAGTTGCTTCAAGTTGGTAGCAAGCTGCTCAACGCTGAAAGCTTTTCCAGCTTTTGAAAAGGCATATAAGCTGTCCTCTTTGTTCATGGCTTTTTGGTTCAGTACAATTGCGCCTTCAGTGCCTGCAGCTTTTCACCCTTCTTGGACAAAGATGCCAGGTACTCGTCAACTTGATTTGAAGATTGCCACAGGCCCCAGTACATTATATTCATTGTATGATCTTCGTTCTTGCGTACTCTCTTGCGTTCAAGTTCTTCAGCCTGAGCCAACTTGGCCTGTACAGCAGCACGCCTTGTCACTTGAATTTCGTTTTGGCGTTCCTGGTAGCGTTTCTTGACCTCTTTGAATGACTTCCTTGCAGAATTGAATATTCTGGCTTTTTCTGATGGAGTCTTAGCAGCTAACCATTTCATGGTCTTATTTTGGGCGAACATTATGCATGCTTCTGACGTAATTGTTGTGATGTTTGGTTTTTCTCTGACAATTCTGTCCAGATGTGCAAACACACTCTCAGAATACTTATTGTGTTTGGGGAGTCCGGTTAGGCATTCTCTTTTACCTTCAGGAGCATCTGCCCACTTTCCTCCTTGAAGATGATCAGCAAAAATTCGTTGTAGCAGTCTAGCCAATGATGGTAGCATGATCTCTAAAATAACCTGTACTTTATTGTCATAATCCCATGGTTGTGTTAGGTGACTGTATATCTTGTTATTTTCCAACGAATGCTGGTTACTGATTGATAAGGTGACTTCTCCTCTCATGAACTCCTGGGTGCGTGTAGAAGTCATCATTAGGAAGTCTATAATCTCTTGATATTGCTGTCCAATATCCAGGAGGTGGATAGATGTATCCTCAATAGAGGACCACAGTGGCATGGTGACTAAAAATGAGACCAATCCCAGTGCTTTGCACCCCGCTAAATAATGTGGTATCTTGATATCATGCAGCAGCCCTGATACTTCGGCTCTGAAGGGGCAAGGCAGTTTTGCCTTGACTTTTTGTAAAAATTTAGGGCACCAAGGCAATTTTCAGAAATTTCAAAGGGCATCAAGGCAATCGTAAAAAGTTGCGAAGGGCACCAAGGCAATATTGGAAGAAAAAAAATAAATCATAAATTATACAATCTTACGCAATAAAAAATGCACATCACTCAGTTTTTCTGTTTCCTTCATTACATGTACACTGTAGTTTATTTATCTTCATGCAAATAAAAACATATGATGGTGCCATGTTTTTGTTATGAATTGTTTAAGTGTTCGTGGGGTCTCGACGTTTCGAGCACAACAGTATACTCTGCTCTCTGAAAAGAGCCGGTGTGGTCTCGACGTTTCAAACAGTATACTCTGTTCGAGCAGACTATACTGTTCGAAACGTTGAGACCCCACCGGCTCTTTTCAGAGCCAACACTCCCACAAAAGAGTTTTTACACATGGTTGTATCCGCAAGTTTAGGTTTACTATTTATTTTAGTTACCTCTTATGATTTGTTTATTTACAATTACATGGTCCTTTTGGACACTTCCAAATGAAGGGGGGATTTGTCAGGCCGTCTCGATGCCATGGACACTTCATTCCACTTGTGGATACTGCTGGCTGGATCAAACTCCTCCACCGGTGGCCCATCTACAGCTATTCTTAGCAGTGTATCCACGGTATCGAGACGAAGACTCAGGCGCCAGTCACCCAGGATTCTCTTTATGAAGGAGAACATGCGCTCCACTTGCGCAGTTGCCACTGGGCACACAAGAATTATACGAACGAGATGAAGAATGTTCACGTATGATTGACACTGACTGGTCAAAAACTTTTTCCACAAGGGAAAAAACTTCTCTCCCATATGATGTCGATAGATGTCCAATTTGAGCGCTACCCACTCCTTTTGCAGAACCCTAGGGTTACAACCCTGCTCATCAAGAATATGTGAAAAGTGGTCACTGAGAATGTTCACCTCGTCCACACCATACAACACCAGATCATCTTTGGATGTGGGGAAGTTAGCTGGGTCAAAAATATCAGCCGCCAGCAGGATCTTGTCATCAAAGAAGGACCCAAACCGTTGGTTTATGCATTCAAGGATTGCATTCAACAATGACGTCACACCCTTCTGAAATTCTGTTTTTGTAGACAACACAACTGGAGAAGGGAATCTAACCCCTCGGTATATCAAGACACCATCTTGTTCTTCATCCTCGGCCTTCTGTATCTCTTCAATTACATCTGTTACTCTCTGGCCTGGTTGGGTTAATTTTCCATTTAACATTAAGCAAGTAGCCTCAACCTTACTCCTTACATCCATAATAGGCAGGTCTGTGGCTTGAAGAGTGCATGAGAGGTCAGCAAGATCTTCCAGGATGTCAAGGTATGCTGCAAGGTAGAGAATGAATTTATGAGACTTCATCTTGCGCAGGTATCCCTTCATCTTGGCGGAGTCAGCTGCTGTCACATCGGCTCGTTCACCTGATGCCCAATCCTCAAACTGCGTACACAGGCTGCCGTAGTTCCTATCTAAGGCTAGTAATGCCCTCTTGCGATGGTCGATCCATCTAGTCCCCTGTGCTCGAACTGGGTTGATGATGTGTTCATGGAGGGCCTCAGCAACTCTCTTCAGCTCGCCCCATTTCTTTGCTGACCGATGAAACATGTAATATAGGTTCATCATCAAGTCATCAATCTGTGAAAAACAACAAAAAATTAAGAAAGAATGAACAAATAGTAAAAATTTAACAAAATTAACCAATGAACCACAAGGGAAACTGACTGGGACGTGGGTATTAAATTTGAAATCAATTAAGAAAAATATAAAATATTAACAATAACTCTGCTCACCACGTCATGAAAGTAGGTTCCCTTAAAAGCATCCTGAAGAGCCAACTCCAACTTGTGTGCCACACAGTGGACTGACAGCATCCAAGGCATGGTGGCCGACATTCTAGTAAGGACGCCACTTTTACATCCAAAGTTAACAGCAGCGCCGTCAGCAGCAGCAGCCACACAACATTTGTTTAGTTGTATCCCCATTTCCTGACACTTCTCCGTCACTGCCTCAAACACATGCTCAGCTTTTCCACTGGTTGGCTGTTTAATGCTGTAGTAAAACACAAACAATTCACAATACTGGTGAAATATTGGCAATTTGAATACTTGGTGAATAAAAATAAAGGAAAATAAAGAGCTGACGCAAAGTGGTTCCAAACTGCTAATAACCAGTTGTATAACTTAGACAGTAGATTGCTTGCAAGTTTTACCTAGTTGTAATTTATTTTTATTTTTATAAATATGTTATACTGACCCAAGCAGCTTGATTTTTGGCTCCCCATTCTCAATAAACTTGATTGAGACCACTTCTTTTTCAAAAAGGGTTTTGTCACTGCTGCCATCAAACAGAATAGAGCAGTACATCGGTTTGCAGGACATTTCTCTCTTCCAGTTGTCCACCATGGTCTCTCCAATGGCCATGATGAAGTTGTGGCATTGCTGTCTGTTGACGTACTTGGTGCCCATGTCACTTCCATGCTTGGATTCTACATTCACTAGATGAGGAAACATGGTAAAGGGAAGTTCGCACTTGGCAATTGTATACGCCCAGTCAAACAATTTAGTCATTCGAAGATAAGCAGCGTCGTCCATCTTGAAGAGCTCTTTGATTATGACGTTAGGCGGATTCTTTTTCTCTACAGCCTTCTTGTGTGAACGTGATGATGCATGTGAATTTGCAGTGTCCTTCTTAACGTTTGATGTGCCAGTGACGTACTTATCAAGATCACATAGCTGTGACTGCCCGTCATGCAGACTTTTCAGCATAGCACCTGTACGTGTTGGTTGCTCACCATACACGTCTTGGCATGTTTCGCACCAAACTCTCTGAACCAACACACCATCTGCTGTTGCTTCATGTTTCAACCAGTCAAAGTTCCATGACTGCACTGTTGACACTTTCACCAGGCCAGCAGGTTTCTTGGTTGACTTATCAGAATGGTGGAGATTGTCCACCCCTGTCAATTCCGGTCCAAGGTCGTTAGAATTGTCATCGATACTATTACTAGATGAGGCTTCCTCAACATCTGCGTCCAGCGCATCAGCATCCGATACCAGGATGCGGTTCGGGTTAGGTCTGCTGGGAAATTTAATTTTAAAAGTAACTTATTTATTGTTATAAATAAGGAAAACCACGATGAATAAATAAATCAAGAGTCTAATTATAAACAGTCAGCTGTCTTTGGTCTGGAACCATGCACTGAAACTAAAGATCATTTCCAATTTGCTTCTGACAAATCTGACCCGTGTTAAGTTAAGTTATTATTAATAAAAATTATTATTTATTTATTAATGACAAAACAAAAAATTACGCCATCAACAAGTAAACGTACTCCTAACGAACACAATAACTGTCCAAACAATACTAAAGTATGGATATAAATTCAGTTAACTTGACGTTGCAATTCATTGGAATGAAATAGCGTCTATCGAAAATCAGGATATTGTTTCAATCGGTATGAAAAATGTTATAACAACCTGACGGACCAGCCAAAAACCTGGCATGCCTGGCGGACCAGTTGAAAATCGAATATCAAGCCAACTGGTTCTGCTGGCTAGTTTTACAAAAAAAGTTAAGGGCAAACATACCCCCGAGTCTGAATAAAAAAAACTTACCTGAAAAAGGTGTCCAATTTGCAGCATTTAGATGCTGCAACATTGAGTTGAGTCAATCTCTTTTGTTTTGTTCTTTGCTGATAAGGCATTTTGAAAGATCGAACCGAAAATTAAAAGCAACCAACGTTGGACGCATCACCCAAGCCAAGCAAAGCAAGCAAGCTACATAACAACAACTACTTCTCGGTAGTTTTTCTTTTTCGCACGGTCCCACCTACTGGGGGCCGAGCGAATATTCCAGCGCGTACGAGGTTGAAACGATGTGCATGTGTTTATTGTGCGTGTTTCACAGTCTGGGCACCGACTCGGATAGGTGTACACGTGCAGTGCTGCATACACGTGACGTCGTAGTGTGAAGCTGACTGCACCATACTATTGGTTTGTGATGATCGTCGTACATACAACAATGTATGCACGTTGTTTCCGTGTGTGTGAAGCGTTCTGTGCGGGAATCTCCCTGTGTGGTACATATACAATGTACATGTATGTGTACAGTGGGTGTTTCCGTGTGTGTGTGTGTTCATTGCGTTAAATTTGTATGGGCTAAACCAGACATCGCGACTTTGGCAGTTGCTATTTCAGCTCAGTTTTCTGTCATTTTTAGAGATGAATGTCTAACTTGGGACATCGTTAAATATAAAAAAAATTCAGCAGAAAGGGCACGACGGCAATGACAAGAAAAGGGCACGGCAAAAATTGCCGTGAAAAGTGGGATTTTTGAAGGGCATTGCGCCAATAGGTAGGGGCAACGACGGCAATTGCCGTCGTTGCCGTCGTGAAGTATCAGGGCTGATGCAGTACAGCCTTAAGTAGACGGTTGTTTGCCCCACTTTACAAGTACTTAGTGACATCTTCTGCCAAGTAAAACGTGCTTGCTGCATTTAGAAACAATATGTTGAAGCGGTTCCCACGAAAGCGCTCAAGTGGTAAGCGGCGAAAACCTTTCTCTCTCAAAGACGGCCTTACGAATTCCAAGAAGGACCCATGGCAGCCACTTTTTTCATCACCGCCTTCTGCAATGGCCTTGCATGTAGTTCTAACCAATCTTGTGGTTCCTGGCTCTGACTTTTTCAGGAAACTTTGATCCATAATTGGTGGTTTATCTTCAAAGACTATCTTATCTGCCTCCACAAGGCATGCTGATGCAGTGTCTGCCATATGAACCAATGCATGCAGGCCACAAAAGAAGTTACACAGTTGCCCTAATGATTTACGCTCATCATTTGTTAATGCCTCATAATTGTCAACCACGTCCGGCAACACTGTCTCCATATATTCTTCTAACAATGTGTTGAACTTTATTTGTGTTGACGCCCTATCAGACATAGTACTTGTGATCTTAGTTAGTATTTGTTTAGCAGTGTCACTTTCACTGGTTGTAGCTTGGTCCTCTATATCTGTTAATATCTGTTGACAAGTATTGAGGACGTCCTGGCCAGACTTGGAAGCGATGTTACGTAGTCCTAGAGTGTACATTCTTCCTTCTTCATCTGCAAGGTGAAAACCTTCATATTTCTTTCCAAACTTGGATGTTTCGTCGCTTAACAGTGACAAATGTTCTTTATTTGGTATCACTTCAGCTAACTGTTGCTGTGAAATTGTTCCCCCCCAGACCAGATTTTTATGGTGAATCCTGAATCAGTTTTGGTTTGAATTTCCTGTTGGATTATTTCCCTCAGCCAATTATTTTCTGCTAGGGTGTCTTTGTATTTTCCTCTAAGCTCTTTTAAGTTTTCTGTTAATTCTTTATTATCAGATTTTGCTTTTTCCAGCTGCATTTTCTTTTTCTTCATCTTTTTTTTCTTTGTTGCTTTTCTTTTTCTCTATATACTTTTCACGTGACCTCCTTCTGTTTAACTCTGCATTCTTATGTTGCACCTTCTGCCGTAGTTTCATGTTATCTTTTGAAAGAAACTCATTTTGTGCACCTACATGTACTATGTCTGTTTGGACTGTAATATCTTTAGTAGTAGGAGGAGGAGGCGGCGGCGGTGCCTGGGGTTGTGTACGGGGTGCGGATAATCAAAGTCAGCTTCAAGCAATTGTTTCAGTTCTTCCTGTGACTTTGGCCTAGATGCACTTTTCACCAAGTTTAGCCAATTCTTTTTTAAATGTGTTACTTTATATTGGTACGATGATCTTGCAGCCTTATTTGGTACCGGTACTTGATGATTACTCATAACATGATCAACTATCCTTGCATTAGGCATAGGCTTACTAAAAATGTTAATTATTTCAGAGTTCTGCATCGCTGCTGGAACCTGTGTTATAATAAATTTTAAAGGAAAAACACAGTGTTTCTGTTTCAATTTTCTAAAACATGCTGTCATATAACAACATTGTACAAATATTGTGGAAATAAATATAGTACTGGAACTGACTATTGTGTGCAACTTTGAGTAATTGAGTAACTTTGAGTAATTTAAAAGTTGCTAAAATTAGAGGGTGGGAGTGAAAGAGGCTCGGCAGTATAAAACCAGTGACTTACTTTGGGTTCGCCTTTTTTTAAGTAGTTTTCGTTTAAACACAAACTTCCTTTTGCGTGTGTCTTTCTGTGGTGTTTCTGGAATAGCTGATGGAAACTGGATTGGAGTCAGAGACTCTGCATGTGACACTGGATTGCTACCACATGAAGTGTCAGGTATACAGGTGATATCACTATCTGTGACGCTATCGTCGTTGTCTGACTGTATGATGAGGTGACGAGAATGCTGAAAGAAAGAAAGGCAACAGAAGATATCATAAGCATCATCATTGTTATATCCGGACAGAAAAGCATAAATAAAAATCTCTCCCATATTGAGTACAGCTGTGGGCCTTCATTCAGATTAATTACCTGTTGTGTTTCTGGAATGGGCCAGGGAACACTTTCTGCATCTGACACTGGATAGCTACCACATGAAGTGTCAGGTATACAGGTGATATCACTATCTGTGACGCTGTCGTCGTTGTCTGACTGTATGATGAGGTGACGAGAATGCTGAAAGAAAGGCAACAGAAGAATAGCATATAATAATAAACATATCATCCTGACCAAATTTGCCCCAAAAATTGTTTTTTTCCCTATTTTTTATCAAAAATGGCGGCCATATTAAATTTTGAAATATTTAAAATGTAAAATGTACCAACCTTATGTTTTCAGCCAAATTTGGGCTGCATCGGTCTCCTAATTTTGTAGTTATGTCAAAGGAGTTTTTATGGTTTCAGGGAAAACGGCGGCCATTTTTGTTTTTTGACCCAAAAATGCACTTTCACCGGGTCAAAAATTTATACACCACCCTGATTCATGATCAGCATGTCTTACCGCACATTTTCATGTAAAAATATTGAGAGGAGCAAATAGTGTAGGGTGTTCTCATTTTTGGGGGTCTGGAGCTTGGACTACATTTTAAATGATGAAAGTGTTGTGATTCCATTATTGATTGGTAAAACTGTAAATCATTATTTCAAAACTGATGTAGGGGAGAGGGACATGTTCAAAGGTAAAGTAATTAGTCAGGTGCCGGGTTTCACTGAGTGGTTTAACATTACATATGAAGATGACGAGGCTGTTTACTCTTATAAACTGGTAGAGGATTACAGGGAGGGCAACCTTGAAATCATCCCAGCCTAAGCACCATAGGAAAATCTGCCAATAACAATCTGTAATGTAGAAAGGAAAAACAATAGCAATCACTAGTATGACGAGAAAGTTTTATTTAAACTAATTGTTTAACTCACTTTATCGCTTTATAGGCCAAGTAATTTTTACATCTAAAGTCTGCCAATTCCTTTGATTATTCTTATACGTATTAACATGTGTTTGTAACAAGAAGTTGTAATAGTGCTCTGATGTACCACAGAGACTATTTCGGACCATTATGTGCCAAGATCGAACTGAACAACTTACTTGACTTACTTTAAATGTATTGCTATAAATTTGAATATGGGGTCTCCGGTTAGGTGTGCACCGAATACTTATATTTGTGTGACCGGAAAGCCAAACAAAGTGTGATAGGTAGCAAATTACAATTGATGAAAGCAGATAAAATCTTAATCAATGGATATGTAAAGATTTTGATCAAAATGTAATTATTCTCATCAGAAAAAGTTATTAGAGAAAAAAGTAATCACATACTTACAAAATCTCTGTTTACATCCTGTTGACCCTTTAGGAGAGTTGTTGCTTGGTTCCGTGTTAGGCACTACATTGGGATGTAACTCAAAGTAAATAGAGTTGTAACTATTAAAACAACCAAAGAATCTTCAAAATGGAGATTTTCCAAGTAAAGATATAATTTTAACTAGACATTAGGTGTTTGTGAACAAACACAAAGCTGTTCCGGTTTTTTTTTACATGCTCAAAGGTTTTAAACTGAAGAGAATTCGAAAATTGGCTGTGTAGTTCTTGAGATATGGTCCCACTTCCAGTTGACCCAGAAGCAAAGGTCAACAGTGGGTCACGGTTACCCAAGTTCAATCTTCAATGCTCAAAGAGTATAACTGAAAAGAAATTGAAAAATCAGTTGTGTAGTTCTTGAGATATGGTCCCACTTCTGGTTGACCCGGAACTAAAGGTCAACATGGTGTCACGGTAACCCAAGGCTAATCTCCAATGCCCAAGGAGTGTATAACTGAAAAAAGTTTGAAAATCAACTGTGTACTTCTTGAGATATGGTGCTGCAAAGATTAACTAATTAATGCTTTCAATTTGACACCTGCTGACGTCGCAGTAATAAAAATGTGTTTTTTATACTAATAAATTTGATAGGGTACACGATGGTATGTAACTTATCCCAATCCGATGCCTTTTAACGTAAACCCTATTAGAACGTACGTATATTCTCTCTCGGTTAGGATTCCAATATCATGGCAGTCTTTGACGCCTAGCCATGATTGCGCAATCACGGCACAATTTCCCAGCTTGCCATGGAGTCCGATTTGTCACTTTATCGTTAATTATCTTGGAAATACATTGTACTTCGATTAGTTTTAATGGTCTGGAATAACTCTTAGTGAAAGCATTCGTGTTTTAAAAGAAGATTTCTTTCTTTTAGGTAACTTTCGTAGTCTGTGTTATTTCAACACAACTTTGCGTGCAGCAATATTTGTAAGAAACATTGAACGCTAGGGGGCGTTCCACACGATTCAATTGCGCATGCTCGCTTTTGCAGGGTGATTGCGCAAAGTCAAAATGCTGCAATGAAGAATGAAGGCATTGAATGTTTTTGATCACATGCAGGTTGTGTAAACAGGTTTTTTTACTTGAAATGTCATTTATGAACCTGCTGGTACACGGGTGGCCAACTGTTTCAGAAACGGTTACATGTTTAACAAAAATTACTGTGAATGCGCAGGCTTATACGTAAACGGTTGTGCGGTTAAGTGACAGATCTTACGCTTCAACGTTCACATTTGTACGGTTCGGATAAATGTTGAAAAATTCACTTGAAAAGTGCTGCGAAATGCTGACCATAATAATTGCGATCACGATGCCACACACACCCATATCGTTTCCAATTTACAGGCTTAAAGCCCGGTTCATACTTCCTGCGAATGCGAATGCGAAGCGAATTTTGGTGCCGCAATAATCGGTGCAGCTGCCCTTTCAATTGTGACGCAAGAAAATTCGCTTTGCACGAAGCATTTGCAGGAAGTATGAACCGGGCTGAAGTCTTTGTTATTTCATTACTTTACTTGCGGCATTAGTTGCAAGAAACATTGAACGCCAGAGGGCGTTGCACAACAAATCGATTGCACATAGACCTTTTCGCAAATACACAGTGTGAACAAGTTTCCCATAGTGCCGCAATGCATGCTGGTCTTGCTAGCGATCAAATTGATTGCTTTTGGTAAACTTGTGCACACCATGTATTTGCGAAAAGGTCTATGATCGTTTATTTTTGCAGGGTGATTGCGCAAAGTCAAAATGTTGCAATGAAGACCCAATGTTTTTTATTGTTTGAGTGGTTGTGTTAATGAGGGTTTTTTGTTCATGTTTTATGTTACAAATATTGAGCACAGCTCAACTCTTGCGAATTATTCGTTGCGAATTTGTGACGTCAATATTTGATTTGCATTGGCATTCGCAGGAAGTATGAACCGGGCTTTACACATGTAACTGACCATTTCAGAAACAGTTACGGGTTTACTAAAAAATAACTGTAAATGCATATAAAGCTACATGCTCTTGTAATAAAATCGTAAATGTAACAATTTTTCTACCCTGAAATGTTATTCTTGTTTTGGCTAAAACAGTAAATTCATATATGGGATAAGAGTGTAATGTAATTTTTGCTCTTCACACCCCCAAATCCAACACTGACCGTTAAGCCATGGAAAAGCTCATTTCTCTTTTCTACACCTAGCCCTTTCCTCAATCAGTTCTTTTTATTGCTTTATTGCTTTATTGCAACCACCAGTAAGTTTTTTGCTACACGGCGGTTTTCTGAAGTAATGCCTTTGCATAAGAAACCTAAAACATATCGTTTTCCAGCAAACGGGACCCAAGCGCAGACAAGTCTACCACGCCGGCACATCGTCTCAGAACACGGCGGTCTTTTTTCACGTCCACGCTGCACTAAAACCCGAATAACGATCTGATTTGAGCGGTCACAGGACGCTGCGCTGACTTCTCGATTCCTAGCCTGGGAGTGAACGTAGACTTGTGTCAGTCGGCGACAGGAACGATGACTCTATGTATATTCTACAAAAAACGCAACAACACAGGTCATAAAGGGTTTAGGACTTGATCGCGAGTTGAAAAAAGCAAATAACTGCACCGTTAAACTTGTATAGCGCCCTCAATCGTTTAAAAAGTTTAGAAAATCACTCACTTTCGTATATAACCACAAATCAAATTCTAGGCAGTGTACCCATGGCGTTAAATTTGCCTGATAATTTAGTTTTTTCTCGACTGACTATGTTTTAATAAGTTTTGATGCTTTTAAACTGACCTTCAATAAATTCTGTTTTGTTTTAAGAAATATTTGTGTACTCTAGGACGTTAAATTTGAGCTTAATTGAAAAATTATGTTTCTAGAAGTCGGACTTGTTTTCACAATCCCCATGTGTTTGTACACGGGTGAAAACGCCCAATAAATGACGTCATGATGACGTCGTTCTGCATTTTAGGCCTCATCTACATTATCCCAGAAGTCTAAAACTGAAAAAAGTTTGACGATCGGGGGTATATTTTTTGAGATATGGTGGTAATAAGATTGGCTAATTAAATATTCATGTCATTATAACTAAGTAAACTAATTAATTAATTTAAGCTAATTAGATTTTACAACAACTTCATGACATAAGCTTCTTTATGATATAAGATTCAAGTCTTTCATATTCACTAAGGTTTTTTTAGGAATTAAACAAAATTGTGCTCAAATGCTACGGGGATTTAGGCTATAAATGGATGGGGATCATCATTGCAGCCAAAAGCATGAACACCAAAATTACACAAAGCCACAATTCATCCAGCACTGATAAGAGGGATATGGGATAACGCAGCCAAACATTATAAGTCCATGGAATATAAACTGAGCTTAAACGATTACATACAGAGGTATGAAAACCGATATGGTGTAAACGAAAGGTATGATGAAAGCAGTAGCACCCTGATAATGAGCAAAAAAGACTCAGAAAAAATGTTGACGGACTTCCTGAAAACGCACAACGAAGAAAAAACAGACTGGATGCAACTGATTCATAATATCTTTAATAAGACAACGATGAACAAAAAAAAGAATGCACTGTGTATCTATGGTAGAAGCAATGCTGGTAAGAGTTGGGTAATAAGGCCGTTACCGAGAGCTTGTACCAGCCACGCAGTCATTGGTGGTGGGGGCCAATCAGACGCATCGATATTCCAATTTATGAGTATGCGTGGTAAAAGATGGACCCTCTTCAATGAGATGAACGTTACAGATGCCACTGCCGAGAAATTCAAAGAAATTCTCGGAGGGGAAAATGCGGAAGTGCTGGTAAAATTTGCTGGCAACTGCCGAATTGGTAGAATTCCTTGCATACTGACGACAAATACAAATCCATTCAAGTACGTCATGAATTGCGGAAATCGAACAGCACTGTTGAATAAAAAGAGATGAAGAAGTATTGACTGATGGGGAAGTATTGACTGGGAGACGGTGCCGTGGAACAATCCGAGTGCAGACTTGCACCCAGGTTGTTACGCAACAATCGAAACCACAGAAAGTAATGAAACACCAGACCCATACCAGGAAGCCGAAACTGAAACGAATATCTGTGGTATAATAACTAGTATGGTAGACATAATCGGACTAGTGGCACATGACTACAAAAAAAAGAGGGGAAATATTAATGGATGCTCTAGTCATGGACATCATGAATCATACAAACAGTTCGGGATATGAATTTGACAAGACAGAAGCACACAAACACTGGGACCATCTTATGACAGTAGACGCACATGACAAACTCTCATGCAACTATGGCACGTGTGCAAAAATGAGGTACACAGTGAAAAGAAAAGCAAAAAGACTACCAGAAGACACAGACGAACAAGGGTATGAAGGGGATGTTGAGTACGAACAAAGGTGGCCAGACTCACCACTGAATGGTAACCCTGGGCCTAGCAAAAAAGCATGAAACGAAAAAGAAGTCCAAGAACAATATCCCATGTTAACTGCTTTTTTAACAGAAGGAAACGTGATAACAGAAGTTGAGGTACACA
>CM037460.1:14807802-14824177 GCA_021014325.1 Plazaster borealis
GATTTTATTAATTCAATAATAACATTTAAAAAGAGAAATCACAACACATTATCTTTATTGAAAAATGAAACAATATTAAAAAAAGGAAACTGCAAAGTAACTGAAGCAAGTCCATGTGCAACGGAACTCCAGAAACATCTCGCTGGTGTCCCACGCTTGACATGCTGTTATCATATACTTCATGTCGATCACCAACGAAAATGAACGTTCAGTGCATGCATCATGTTCATACCATGCGCTACGCTACAGAATCCGCTGTCGCTGAACGGCAAGTTGACATCTCTTTGCTATATTGTTATCATAAATTGTACAAAATATTAAATTTCCATGATTAATCACTCAATAAAAGACATTTAGTAATGATATTCTTGTGTACAGGATGCTCGTAATAGCTGTTCTGGTAAGCAAACAGCTCCGTGCAGGCTAGCACAAGTGTAAATGCACGTACACGTGTTGTGTGCATGCACAATGATGACGTGTGTATCTATATTTAGCGCGCTGCATTTAAGACGAGGTTCGGATAATACGAGGAAAATGGGCCAGTCCGGCGGACCTCGTTATAATGGGAGTCGACTGTATCAGGTACTTTATTATTTACATCTTCTGACACAGTTTCACCACTTTGTAAGTCTTTACCAATATCATTTAAGTTGTCTTCGGTAAAATAGCTGGCTTTGGGTTGCATTAATTCTATGTTGTCTAGTGCTTCCTTATCTCTTACTTCTACCCCTGCCCGTTTGGCTTGCAAAGCCTTATCCCTTCTAATGTTGTTATGATAAAAAAATTTGTTTACCCAACGCATTGCCATGTACCTCAATCTACTTTTTTCGTCGTTTACTCCCCCTGTTTCCAGTAAAAATCTTGAGTAGCCTTGTTTTTGTTTGTAGTGTGTAAAATCTTCTTTACTTTTTGTGGCTATCTCTGAGAAATCTATTCCCATTTTTCTTCCAAGTTGTGCTAGAGCAATTCCCATTGTTCCCAATGTTGCTGACCAGGGTTATCCCCGGGTTAGTTGTTCCCTATGAATTCATTATCCGCTTCTTCCCTGTTATCTCCGTATGTGTAATGTAGATCGTGGTCTTTGGCAATTGCGCCTGATTTATCTACTGGGGTATTAATACTTAGACTTTCTTTACTTGTTTTAGGTCCTACAAATTTAGACATAGGTACATGTAATTTATCACTTAGAAATTCTGTTTCATCATCATCATCTTCTACTCTTTGCCATTTATTATCAAACTTATCCGGTTGAGCAGGTCTCTTCTCTCCACGTTTTTTCTTCTTCTCTCCATGTTTCGAATTCCCTTTCATTATCCCTTAGCCACTTCTGGTAATTTTCCTCCGTTCTTCTTGGCATCTAAGTTGTGGAGAGAAGAAGCCTGCTCGATATGAATTGCTGTAATTTGCAATGCTAGATCAATTAGTCTTATGTAGTGTTCATTATCTCTGAAATCTTTATCCCAGTTACTTCTTGTACTATGGTATGCATTGTCCATTGTTTTGTACAATTCTATCCAATAATATTCTTCGTTAACACCTGGGTTATACTACTGGTCGAAATGCACATCTAATGACCATAACTCTACAACTTCTACTTTCCCCCCATGTTTTTCCATTAGTCTTACACTTTTGCGTTTTCCCATAATTACATTTGCGAGATTAGTTCGTCTGTATCAATGTCTTGTGTCTGTTGTCCGTAGTAACGTTCGTATTCTGCGTCTATGTACGACGGTGAGTTTGTGTCTTGGTACGGTTTGTCTGGCTCTGGTTGGGTGTGTACCTCAACTTCTGTTATCACGTTTCCTTCTGTTAAAAAAGCAGTTAACATGGGATATTGTTCTTGGACTTCTTTTTCGTTTCATGCTTTTTTGCTAGGCCCAGGGTTACCATTCAGTGGTGAGTCTGGCCACCTTTGTTCGTACTCAACATCCCCTTCATACCCTTGTTCGTCTGTGTCTTCTGGTAGTCTTTTTGCTTTTCTTTTCACTGTGTACCTCATTTTTGCACACGTGCCATAGTCGCATGAGAGTTTGTCATGTGCGTCTACTGTCATAAGATGGTCCCAGTGTTTGTGTGCTTCTGTCTTGTCAAATTCATATCCCGAACTGTTTGTATGATTCATGATGTCCATGACTAGAGCATCCATTAATATTTCCCCTCTTTTTTTTGTAGTCATGTGCCACTAGTCCGATTATGTCTACCATACTAGTTATTATACCACAGATATTCGTTTCAGTTTCGGCTTCCTGGTATGGGTCTGGTGTTTCATTACTTTCTGTGGTTTCGATTGTTGCGTAACAACCTGGGTGCAAGTCTGCACTCGGATTGTTCCACGGCACCGTCTCCCAGTCAATACTTCCCCATCAGTCAATACTTCTTCATCTCTGTTTTATTCAACAGTGCTGTTCGATTTCCGCAATTCATGACGTACTTGAATGGATTTGTATTTGTCGTCAGTATGCAAGGAATTCTACCAATTCGGCAGTTGCCAGCAAATTTTACCAGCACTTCCGCATTTTCCCCTCCGAGAATTTCTTTGAATTTCTCGGCAGTGACATCTGTAACGTTCATCTCATTGAAGAGGGTCCATCTTTTACCACGCATACTCATAAATTGGAATATCGATGCGTCTGATTGGCCCCCACCACCAATGACTGCGTGGCTGGTACAAGCTCTCGGTAACGGCCTTATTACCCAACTCTTACCAGCATTGCTTCTACCATAGATACACAGTGCATTCTTTTTTTTGTTCATCGTTGTCTTATTAAAGATATTATGAATCAGTTGCATCCAGTCTGTTTTTTCTTCGTTGTGCGTTTTCAGGAAGTCCGTCAACATTTTTTCTGAGTCTTTTTTGCTCATTATCAGGGTGCTACTGCTTTCATCATACCTTTCGTTTACACCATATCGGTTTTCATACCTCTGTATGTAATCGTTTAAGCTCAGTTTATATTCCATGGACTTATAATGTTTGGCTGCGTTATCCCATATCCCTCTTATCAGTGCTGGATTAATTGTGGCTTTGTGTAATTTTGGTGTTCATGCTTTTGGCTGCAATGATGATCCCCATCCATTTATAGCCTAAATCCCCGTAGCATTTGAGCACAATTTTGTTTAATTCCTAAAAAAACCTTAGTGAATATGAAAGACTTGAATCTTATATCATAAAGAAGCTTATGTCATGAAGTTGTTGTAAAATCTAATTAGCTTAAATTAATTAATTAGTTTACTTAGTTATAATGACATGAATATTTAATTAGCCAATCTTATTACCACCATATCTCAAAAAATATACCCCCGATCATCAAACTTTTTTCAGTTTTAGACTTCTGGGATAATGTAGATGAGGCCTAAAATGCAGAACGACGTCATCATGACGTCATTTATTGGGCGTTTTCACCCGTGTACAAACACATGGGGATTGTGAAAACAAGTCCGACTTCTAGAAACATAATTTTTCAATTAAGCTCAAATTTAACGTCCTAGAGTACACAAATATTTCTTAAAACAAAACAGAATTTATTGAAGGTCAGTTTAAAAGCATCAAAACTTATTAAAACATAGTCAGTCGAGAAAAAACTAAATTATCAGGCAAATTTAACGCCATGGGTACACTGCCTAGAATTTGATTTGTGGTTATATACGAAAGTGAGTGATTTTCTAAACTTTTAAACGATTGAGGGCGCTATACAAGTTTAACGGTGCAGTTATTTGCTTTTTCAACTCGCGATCAAGTCCTAAACCCTTTATGACCTGTGTTGTTGCGTTTTTGTAGAATATACATAGAGTCATCGTTCCTGTCGCCGACTGACACAAGTCTCGTTCACTCCCAGGCTAGGAATCGAGAAGTCAGCGCAGCGTCCTGTGACCGCTCAAATCAGATCGTTATTCGGGTTTTAGTGCAGCGTGGACGTGAAAAAAGACCGCCGTGTTCTGAGACGATGTGCCGGCGTGGTAGACTTGTCTGCGCTTGGGTCCCGTTTGCTGGAAAACGATATGTTTTAGGTTTCTTATGCAAAGGCATTACTTCAGAAAACCGCCGTGTAGCAAAAAACTTACTGGTGGTTGCAATAAAGCAATAAAGCAATAAAAAGAACTGATTGAGGAAAGGGCTAGGTGTAGAAAAGAGAAATGAGCTTTTCCATGGCTTAACGGTCACTGTTGGATTTGGGGGTGTGAAGAGCAAAAATTACATTACACTCTTATCCCATATATGAATTTACTGTTTTAGCCAAAACAAGAATAACATTTCAGGGTAGAAAAATTGTTACATTCACGATTTTATTACAAGAGCATTTAGCTTTATATGCATTTACAGTTATTTTTAGTAAACCCGTAACTGTTTCTGAAATGGTCAGTTACATGTGTAAAGCCCGGTTCATACTTCCTGCGAATGCCAATGCAAATCAAATATTGTTGTCACAAATTCGCAACGAATAATTCGCAAGAGTTGAGCTGTGCTCAATATTTGTAACATAAAACATGAACAAAAAAACCCTCATTAACACAACCACTCAAACAATAAAAAACATTGGGTCTTCATTGCAACATTTTGACTTTGCGCAATCACCCTGCAAAAATAAACGATCATAGACCTTTTCGCAAATACATGGTGTGCACAAGTTTACCAAAAGCAATCAATTTGATCGCTAGCAAGACCAGCATGCATTGCGGCACTATGGGAAACTTGTTCACACTGTGTATTTGCGAAAAGGTCTATGTGCAATCGATTTGTTGTGCAACGCCCTCTGGCGTTCAATGTTTCTTGCAACTAATGCCGCAAGTAAAGTAATGAAATAACAAAGACTTCAGCCCGGTTCATACTTCCTGCAAATGCTTCGTGCAAAGCGAATTTTCTTGCGTCACAATTGAAAGGGCAGCGCGTACCGATTATTGCGGCACCAAAATTCGCTTCGCATTCGCATTCGCAGGAAGTATGAACCGGGCTTTAAGCCTGTAAATTGGAAACGATATGGGTGTGTGTGGCATCGTGATCGCAATTATTATGGTCAGCATTTCGCAGCACTTTTCAAGTGAATTTTTCAACATTTATCCGAACCGTACAAATGTGAACGTTGAAGCGTAAGATCTGTCACTTAACCGCACAACCGTTTACGTATAAGCCTGCGCATTCACAGTAATTTTTGTTAAACATGTAACCGTTTCTGAAACAGTTGGCCACCCGTGTACCAGCAGGTTCATAAATGACATTTCAAGTAAAAAAACCTGTTTACACAACCTGCATGTGATCAAAAACATTCAATGCCTTCATTCTTCATTGCAGCATTTTGACTTTGCGCAATCACCCTGCAAGCGAGCATGCGCAATTGAATCGTGTGGAACGCCCTAGCGTTCAATGTTTCTTACAAATATTGCTGCACGCAGTTGTGATGAAATAACACAGACTACGAAAGTTACCTAAAAGAAAGAAATCTTCTTTTAAAACACGAATGCTTTCACTAAGAGTTATTCCAGACCATTAAAACTAATCGAAGTACAATGTATTTCCAAGATAATTAACGATAAAGTGACAAATCGGACTCCATGGCAAGCTGGGAAATTGTGCCGTGATTGCGCAATCATGGCTAGGCGTCAAAGACTGCCATGATATTGGAATCCTAACCGAGAGAGAATATACGTACGTTCTAATAGGGTTTACGTTAAAAGGCATTGGATTGGGATAAGTTACATACCATCGTGTACCCTATCAAATTTATTAGTATAAAAAACACATTTTTATTACTGTGACGTCAGCAGGTGTCAAATTGAAAGCATTAATTAGTTAATCTTTGCAGCACCATATCTCAAGAAGTACACAGTTGATTTTCAAACTTTTTTCAGTTATACACTCCTTGGGCATTGGAGATTAGCCTTGGGTTACCGTGACACCATGTTGACCTTTAGTTCCGGGTCAACCAGAAGTGGGACCATATCTCAAGAACTACACAACTGATTTTTCAATTTCTTTTCAGTTATACTCTTTGAGCATTGAAGATTGAACTTGGGTAACCGTGACCCACTGTTGACCTTTGCTTCTGGGTCAACTGGAAGTGGGACCATATCTCAAGAACTACACAGCCAATTTTCGAATTCTCTTCAGTTTGAAACCTTTGAGCATGTAAAAAAAAAACGGAACAGCTTTGTGTTTGTTCACAAACACCTAATGTCTAGTTAAAATTATATCTTTACTTGGAAAATCTTCATTTTGAAGATTCTTTGGTTGTTTTAATAGTTTTAACTCTATTTACTTTGAGTTATACCAATGTAGTGCCAAACACAGAACCAAGCAACAACTCTCCTCAAGGGTCAACAGGATGTAAACAGAGATTTTGTAAGTATGTGATTACTTTTTTCTCTAATAACTTTTTCTGATGAGAATAGTTACATTTTGATCAAAATCTTTACATATCCATTGATTAAGATTTTATCTGCTTTCATCAATTGTAATTTGCTACCTATCACACTTTGTTTGGCTTCCCGGTCACACAAATATAAGTACTCGGTGAATACCTAACCGGAGACCCCATATTCAAATTTATAGCAATACATTTAAAGTAAGTCAAGTAAGTTGTTCAGTTCGACCTTAGTACATAATGGTCCGAAATAGTCACATGTTAATACGTATAAGAATAATCAAAGGAATTGGCAGACTTTAGGTGTAAAAATTACTTGGCCTGAAAGTCAATCATTTTACTGCCCAACACATAAAGCGATAAGTGAGTACAACAATTAGTTTCAATAAAACTTTCGTCATACTAGTGATTGCTATTTGTTTTTCCTCTCTACATTACAGATTGTTTTTGGCAGATTTTCCTATGGAGCTTCTTACGCTGGGATGATTTCAAGGTTGCCCTCCCTGTAATCCTCTACCAGTTAATAAGTGTAAACAGCCTCGTCATCTTCATATGTAATGTTAAACCACTCAGGGAAACCCGGCACCTGACTAATTACTTTACCTTTGAACATGTCCCTCTCCCCTACATCAGTTTTGAAATAATGATTTACAGTTTTACCAATCAATAATGGAATCACAACACTTTCATCATTTAAAATGTAGTCCAAGCTCCAGACCCCCAAAAATGAGAACACCCTACACTATTTGCTCCTCTCAATATTTTTACATGAAAATGTGCGGTAAGACATGCTGATCATGAATCAGGGTGGTGTATAAATTTTTGACCCGGCGAAAGTGCATTTTTGGGTCAAAAAACAAAAATGGCCGCCGTTTTCCCCTGAAACCATAAAAAAACTCCTTTTGACATAACTACAAAATTAGGAGACCGATGCAGCCCAAATTTGGCTGAAAACATAAGGTTGGTACATTTTACATTTTAAATATTTCAAAATTTAATATGGCCGCCATTTTTGATAAAAAATAGGGAAAAAAACAATTTTTGGGGCAAATTTGGTCAGGATGATATGTTTATTATTATATGCTATTCTTCTGTTGCCTTTCTTTCAGCATTCTCGTCACCTCATCATACAGTCAGACAACGACGACAGCGTCACAGATAGTGATATCACCTGTATACCTGACACTTCATGTGGTAGCTATCCAGTGTCAGATGCAGAAAGTGTTCCCTGGCCCATTCCAGAAACACAACAGGTAATTAATCTGAATGAAGGCCCACAGCTGTACTCAATATGGGAGAGATTTTTATTTATGCTTTTCTGTCCGGATATAACAATGATGATGCTTATGATATCTTCTGTTGCCTTTCTTTCTTTCAGCATTCTCGTCACCTCATCATACAGTCAGACAACGACGATAGCGTCACAGATAGTGATATCACCTGTATACCTGACACTTCATGTGGTAGCAATCCAGTGTCACATGCAGAGTCTCTGACTCCAATCCAGTTTCCATCAGCTATTCCAGAAACACCACAGAAAGACACACGCAAAAGGAAGTTTGTGTTTAAACGAAAACTACTTAAAAAAAGGCGAACCCAAAGTAAGTCACTGGTTTTATACTGCCGAGCCTCTTTCACTCCCACCCTCTAATTTTAGCAACTTTTAAACTCAAAGTTACTCAATTACTCAAAGTTGCACACAATAGTCAGTTCCAGTACTATATTTATTTCCACAATATTTGTACAATGTTGTTATATGACAGCATGTTTTAGAAAATTGAAACAGAAACACTGTGTTTTTCCTTTAAAATTTATTATAACACAGGTTCCAGCAGCGATGCAGAACTCTGAAATAATTAACATTTTTAGTAAGCCTATGCCTAATGCAAGGATAGTTGATCATGTTATGAGTAATCATCAAGTACCGGTACCAAATAAGGCTGCAAGATCATCGTACCAATATAAAGTAACACATTTAAAAAAGAATTGGCTAAACTTGGTGAAAAGTGCATCTAGGCCAAAGTCACAGGAAGAACTGAAACAATTGCTTGAAGCTGACTTTGATTATCCGCACCCCGTACACAACCCCAGGCACCGCCGCCGCCTCCTCCTCCTCCTACTACTAAAGATATTACAGTCCAAACAGACATAGTACATGTAGGTGCACAAAATGAGTTTCTTTCAAAAGATAACATGAAACTACGGCAGAAGGTGCAACATAAGAATGCAGAGTTAAACAGAAGGAGGTCACGTGAAAAGTATATAGAGAAAAAGAAAAGCAACAAAGAAAAAAAAGATGAAGAAAAAGAAAATGCAGCTGGAAAAAGCAAAATCTGATAATAAAGAATTAACAGAAAACTTAAAGGAGCTTAGAGGAAAATACAAAGACACCCTAGCAGAAAATAATTGGCTGAGGGAAATAATCCAACAGGAAATTCAAACCAAAACTGATTCAGGATTCACCATAAAAATCTGGTCTGGGGGGGAACAATTTCACAGCAACAGTTAGCTGAAGTGATACCAAATAAAGAACATTTGTCACTGTTAAGCGACGAAACATCCAAGTTTGGAAAGAAATATGAAGGTTTTCACCTTGCAGATGAAGAAGGAAGAATGTACACTCTAGGACTACGTAACATCGCTTCCAAGTCTGGCCAGGACGTCCTCAATACTTGTCAACAGATATTAACAGATATAGAGGACCAAGCTACAACCAGTGAAAGTGACACTGCTAAACAAATACTAACTAAGATCACAAGAGGGCGTCAACACAAATAAAGTTCAACACATTGTTAGAAGAATATAGGGAGACAGTGTTGCCTGACGTGGTTGACAATTATGAGGCATTAACAAATGATGAGCGTAAATCATTAGGGCAACTGTGTAACTTCTTTTGTGGCCTGCATGCATTGGTTCATATGGCAGACACTGCATCAGCATGCCTTGTGGAGGCAGATAAGATAGTCTTTGAAGATAAACCACCAATTATGGATCAAAGTTTCCTGAAAAAGTCAGAGCCAGGAACCACAAGATTGGTTAGAACTACATGCAAGGCCATTGCAGAAGGCGGTGATGAAAAAAGTGGCTGCCATGGGTCCTTCTTGGAATTCGTAAGGCCGTCTTTGAGAGAGAAAGGTTTTCGCCGCTAACCACTTGAGCGCTTTCGTGGGAACCGCTTCAACATATTGTTTCTAAATGCAGCAAGCACGTTTTACTTGGCAGAAGATGTCACTAAGTACTTGCAAAGTGGGGCAAACAACCGTCTACTTAAGGCTGTACTGCATCAGCCCTGATACTTCACGACGGCAACGACGGCAATTGCCGTCGTTGCCCCTACCTATTGCCGCAATGCCCTTCAAAAATCCCACTTTTCACGGCAATTTTTGCCGTGCCCTTTTCTTGTCATTGCCGTCGTGCCCTTTCTGCTGAATTTTTTTTATATTTAACGATGTCCCAAGTTAGACATTCATCTCTAAAAATGACAGAAAACTGAGCCGAAATAGCAACTGCCAAAGTTGCGATGTCTGGTTTAGCCCATACAAATTTAACGCAATGAACACACACACACACGGAAACACCCACTGTACACATACATGTACATTGTATATGTACCACACAGGGAGATTCCCGCACAGAACGCTTCACACACACGGAAACAACGTGCATACATTGTTGTATGTACGACGATCATCACAAACCAATAGTATGGTGCAGTCAGCTTCACACTACGACGTCACGTGTATGCAGCACTGCACGTGTACACCTATCCGAGTCAGTGCCCAGACTGTGAAACACGCACAATAAACACATGCACATCGTTTCAACCTCGTACGCGCTGGAATATTCGCTCGGCCCCCAGTAGGTGGGACCGTGCGAAAAAGAAAAACTACCGAGAAGTAGTTGTTGTTATGTAGCTTGCTTGCTTTGCTTGGCTTGGGTGATGCGTCCAACGTTGGTTGCTTTTAATTTTCGGTTCGATCTTTCAAAATGCCTTATCAGCAAAGAACAAAACAAAAGAGATTGACTCAACTCAATGTTGCAGCATCTAAATGCTGCAAATTGGACACCTTTTTCAGGTAAGTTTTTTTTATTCAGACTCGGGGGTATGTTTGCCCTTAACTTTTTTTGTAAAACTAGCCAGCAGAACCAGTTGGCTTGATATTCGATTTTCAACTGGTCCGCCAGGCATGCCAGGTTTTTGGCTGGTCCGTCAGGTTGTTATAACATTTTTCATACCGATTGAAACAATATCCTGATTTTCGATAGACGCTATTTCATTCCAATGAATTGCAACGTCAAGTTAACTGAATTTATATCCATACTTTAGTATTGTTTGGACAGTTATTGTGTTCGTTAGGAGTACGTTTACTTGTTGATGGCGTAATTTTTTGTTTTGTCATTAATAAATAAATAATAATTTTTATTAATAATAACTTAACTTAACACGGGTCAGATTTGTCAGAAGCAAATTGGAAATGATCTTTAGTTTCAGTGCATGGTTCCAGACCAAAGACAGCTGACTGTTTATAATTAGACTCTTGATTTATTTATTCATCGTGGTTTTCCTTATTTATAACAATAAATAAGTTACTTTTAAAATTAAATTTCCCAGCAGACCTAACCCGAACCGCATCCTGGTATCGGATGCTGATGCGCTGGACGCAGATGTTGAGGAAGCCTCATCTAGTAATAGTATCTATGACAATTCTAACGACCTTGGACCGGAATTGACAGGGGTGGACAATCTCCACCATTCTGATAAGTCAACCAAGAAACCTGCTGGCCTGGTGAAAGTGTCAACAGTGCAGTCATGGAACTTTGACTGGTTGAAACATGAAGCAACAGCAGATGGTGTGTTGGTTCAGAGAGTTTGGTGCGAAACATGCCAAGACGTGTATGGTGAGCAACCAACACGTACAGGTGCTATGCTGAAAAGTCTGCATGACGGGCAGTCACAGCTATGTGATCTTGATAAGTACGTCACTGGCACATCAAACGTTAAGAAGGACACTGCAAATTCACATGCATCATCACGTTCACACAAGAAGGCTGTAGAGAAAAAGAATCCGCCTAACGTCATAATCAAAGAGCTCTTCAAGATGGACGACGCTGCTTATCTTTGAATGACTAAATTGTTTGACTGGGCGTATACAATTGCCAAGTGCGAACTTCCCTTTACCATGTTTCCTCATCTAGTGAATGTAGAATCCAAGCATGGAAGTGACATGGGCACCAAGTACGTCAACAGACAGCAATGCCACAACTTCATCATGGCCATTGGAGAGACCATGGTGGACAACTTGAAGAGAGAAATGTCCTGCAAACCGATGTACTGCTCTATTCTGTTTGATGGCAGCAGTGACAAAACCCTTTTTGAAACAGAAGTGGTCTCAATCAAGTTTATTGAGAATGGGGAGCCAAAAATCAAGCTGCTTGGGTCAGTATAACATATTTATAAAAATAAAAATAAATTACAACTAGGTAAAACTTGCAAGCAATCTACTGTCTAAGTTATACAACTGGTTATTAGCAGTTTGGAACCACTTTGCGTCAGCTCTTTATTTTCCTTTATTTTTATTCACCAAGTATTCAAATTGCCAATATTTCACCAGTATTGTGAATTGTTTGTGTTTTACTACAGCATTAAACAGCCAACCAGTGGAAAAGCTGAGCATGTGTTTGAGGCAGTGACGGAGAAGTGTCAGGAAATGGGGATACAACTAAACAAATGTTGTGTGGCTGCTGCTGCTGACGGCGCTGCTGTTAACTTTGGATGTAAAAGTGGCGTCCTTACTAGAATGTCGGCCACCATGCCTTGGATGCTGTCAGTCCACTGTGTGGCACACAAGTTGGAGTTGGCTCTTCAGGATGCTTTTAAGGGAACCTACTTTCATGACGTGGTGAGCAGAGTTATTGTTAATATTTTATATTTTTCTTAATTGATTTCAAATTTAATACCCACGTCCCAGTCAGTTTCCCTTGTGGTTCATTGGTTAATTTTGTTAAATTTTTACTATTTGTTCATTCTTTCTTAATTTTTTGTTGTTTTTCACAGATTGATGACTTGATGATGAACCTATATTACATGTTTCATCGGTCAGCGAAGAAATGGGGCGAGCTGAAGAGAGTTGCTGAGGCCCTCCATGAACACATCATCAAGCCAGTTCGAGCACAGGGGACTAGATGGATCGACCATCGCAAGAGGGCATTACTAGCCTTAGATAGGAACTACGGCAGCCTGTGTACGCAGTTTGAGGATTGGGCATCAGGTGAACGAGCCGATGTGACAGCAGCTGACTCCGCCAAGATGAAGGGATACCTGCGCAAGATGAAGTCTCATAAATTCATTCTCTACCTTGCAGCATACCTTGACATCCTGGAAGATCTTGCTGACCTCTCATGCACTCTTCAAGCCACAGACCTGCCTATTATGGATGTAAGGAGTAAGGTTGAGGCTACTTGCTTAATGTTAAATGGAAAATTAACCCAACCAGGCCAGAGAGTAACAGATGTAATTGAAGAGATACAGAAGGCCGAGGATGAAGAACAAGATGGTGTCTTGATATACCGAGGGGTTAGGTTCCCTTCTCCAGTTGTGTTGTCTACAAAAACAGAATTTCAGAAGGGTGTGACGTCATTGTTGAATGCAATCCTTGAATGCATAAACCAACGGTTTGGGTCCTTCTTTGATGACAAGATCCTGCTGGCGGCTGATATTTTTGACCCAGCTAACTTCCCCACATCCAAAGATGATCTGGTGTTGTATGGTGTGGACGAGGTGAACATTCTCAGTGACCACTTTTCACATGTTCTTGATGAGCAGGGTTGTAACCCTAGGGTTCTGCAAAAGGAGTGGGTAGCGCTCAAATTGGACATCTATCGACATCATATGGGAGAGAAGTTTTTTCCCTTGTGGAAAAAGTTTTTGACCAGTCAGTGTCAATCATACGTGAACATTCTTCATCTCGTTCGTATAATTCTTGTGTGCCCAGTGGCAACTGCGCAAGTGGAGAGCATGTTCTCCTTCATAAAGAGAATCCTGGGTGACTGGCGCCTGAGTCTTCGTCTCGATACCGTGGATACACTGCTAAGAATAGCTGTAGATGGGCCACCAGTGGAGGAGTTTGATCCAGCCAGCAGTATCCACAAGTGGAATGAAGTGTCCATGGCATCGAGACGGCCTGACAAATCCCCCCTTCATTTGGAAGTGTCCAAAAGGACCATGTAATTGTAAATAAACAAATCATAAGAGGTAACTAAAATAAATAGTAAACCTAAACTTGCGGATACAACCATGTGTAAAAACTCTTTTGTGGGAGTGTTGGCTCTGAAAAGAGCCGGTGGGGTCTCAACGTTTCGAACAGTATAGTCTGCTCGAGCAGAGTATACTGTTTGAAACGTCGAGACCACACCGGCTCTTTTCAGAGAGCAGAGTATACTGTTGTGTTCGAAACGTCGAGACCCCACGAACACTTAAACAATTCATAACAAAAACATGGCACCATCATATGTTTTTATTTGCATGAAGATAAATAAACTACAGTGTACATGTAATGAAGGAAACAGAAAAACTGAGTGATGTGCATTTTTTATTGCGTAAGATTGTATAATTTATGATTTATTTTTTTTCTTCCAATATTGCCCTTCGCAACTTTTTACGATTGCCTTGATGCCCTTTGAAATTTCTGAAAATTGCCTTGGTGCCCTAAATTTTTACAAAAAGTCGAGGCAAAACTGCCTTGCCCCTTCAGAGCCGAAGTATCAGGGCTGCTGCATGATATCAAGATACCACATTATTTAGCGGGGTGCAAAGCACTGGGATTGGTCTCATTTTTAGTCACCATGCCACTGTGGTCCTCTATTGAGGATACATCTATCCACCTCCTGGATATTGGACAGCAATATCAAGAGATTATAGACTTCCTAATGATGACTTCTACACGCACCCAGGAGTTCATGAGAGGAGAAGTCACCTTATCAATCAGTAACCAGCATTCGTTGGAAAATAACAAGATATACAGTCACCTAACACAACCATGGGATTATGACAATAAAGTACAGGTTATTTTAGAGATCATGCTACCATCATTGGCTAGACTGCTACAACGAATTTTTGCTGATCATCTTCAAGGAGGAAAGTGGGCAGATGCTCCTGAAGGTAAAAGAGAATGCCTAACCGGACTCCCCAAACACAATAAGTATTCTGAGAGTGTGTTTGCACATCTGGACAGAATTGTCAGAGAAAAACCAAACATCACAACAATTACGTCAGAAGCATGCATAATGTTCGCCCAAAATAAGACCATGAAATGGTTAGCTGCTAAGACTCCATCAGAAAAAGCCAGAATATTCAATTCTGCAAGGAAGTCATTCAAAGAGGTCAAGAAACGCTACCAGGAACGCCAAAACGAAATTCAAGTGACAAGGCGTGCTGCTGTACAGGCCAAGTTGGCTCAGGCTGAAGAACTTGAACGCAAGAGAGTACGCAAGAACGAAGATCATACAATGAATATAATGTACTGGGGCCTGTGGCAATCTTCAAATCAAGTTGGCGAGTACCTGGCATCTTTGTCCAAGAAGGGTGAAAAGCTGCAGGCACTGAAGGCGCAATTGTACTGAACCAAAAAGCCATGAACAAAGAGGACAGCTTATATGCCTTTTCAAAAGCTGGAAAAGCTTTCAGCGTTGAGCAGCTTGCTACCAACTTGAAGCAACTGATAAGTGAATCTCTTCAAGACCAACCTGGCAGCAATACTACAGAAGAGTCAGATGTTCCCCTTTTAGTAGGAAAACGGATAAAGCATCTTTGCAAGACAAATGACATAGAAGAGTGGTGGACAGGAAAGGTCATATCCCAGGTTCGACACAGTCATTACAAATTCCAGAGTTACTTTATTTCATCACCTCCATCGTGGTCACCAAGTTAATTTCCTCCAAAGTGTGTTGAGGATCATGTATTTTCTTCCATGAAAGATTGTTAAATAATTGACGAAAGTTTCATATCGTGTCTGAAGCAAGTACTTTACGAATGTACGAACACATACGAGTAAGCGCGTACCGCGTTCAGAATGCTTTAGCCATGCCGATAGTCGCTACGGAAACCCCGACAAGAGATATTGTGATCTCCGCAGACCGTCCGTGAATTCATAATATTTTCATATGACACGTTCTTTCAACATAATTTTCACACGAAAGACATGTTCTTGATGATTAAATGTTACACCACCACAATAGTTTAATGTGATAGTGATACACGTTCAACTTACTCAAAAAAAAACCTAAAAGTCCATTTCTTCTTGATCGTCTGCTCGTATTTGGGTTGTTCTTTAAATAAGGAGGCCAGCTTGTGACATTGATACAAAATTTTAAACATTGTCATTTGAGAGAAAAAATTATTTGATATTGGTGAAATATGTTCAATTTTGAAAAAAAATAATATTGTTGTGTTGACATGACCCGACTGTCAGTAGAAAGCATTCCAAATGGGACGCGTCTGGTAAGTTCCTCGTGTAAAAGGGACACCAAAATTGAATTTTGTCACAGCTAGAACTCTCAGAAGGAAAAACATTCCTGCAAGGTAAACACACATTTGTTAGTACATCATGACTGCATTCAACACAAAACACATATTTATTGAGACATATTTGAACTTAATCCCCAAATTTGGGTTGACGTTTTTGTTATTTTGAGTTTCAAATGGGATTTTCAGCTAACTTGGCATCACAATTTATGAACTCCAAAATAAAGACACAATTTATGGAAAGCTTACTTTAAATTGGGAGTACAACAAGTACTAAAACTGTCTTTAATTCATCAAACAAACACCAACTATCAAACTCCTACAAAAACAATCTTGGAATGAGGTTCCACGCGTAAAGGGGACACCAAAAGTTTAGTGTCCTTTTACACAGGGAACAATAACCAAGATAACTGCGCCACAGCGGAACAATGAGTAAATCAACACAATCCTGTCAGTTCATAAGTGCTGTCTAACACAACCAGCATTTGATAATGACTCAATT
>CM037460.1:14824677-14868677 GCA_021014325.1 Plazaster borealis
TTTGTCGAAATTGGGTTAAAATCTGATAAAATCACAAGGGCTAAGCCTTGCATTTTTGTCGAAAATGGGCTAAAATCTGTTAAAATCACAAGGGGTAAGCCTTGCATTTTTGTATAAAATGGGCACAAGTTTGATAAAATCACAAGGGGTAAGCATTGCATTTTTGTCGAAATTGGGCTAAAATCTGATAAAATCACAAGGGGTAAGCCTTGCATTTTTGTCGAAATTGGGCTAAAATTGATAAAATAACAAGGGATAAGTCTTGCATTTTTGGCAAGATTGGGCTTAAATCAGATAAAGTCACATGGGGTAAGCCTTGCATTTTTATGGAAATTGGGTTAAGATCAGATAAAGTCACATGGGGTAAGCCTTGCATTTTTGTCGAAATTGGGCTTAAATTTGATAAAATCACAAGGGCTAAGCCTTGCATTTTTGTCGAAAATGGGCTAAAATCTGTTAAAATCACAGGGGGGTAAGCTTTACACTTTTGTCGAAATATGGGCTAAAATCTGATAAAATCACAAGGGGTAAGCATTGCATTTTGTCGAAATTGGGCTAAAATCTGATAAAATCACAAGGGGTAAGCCTTGCATTTTTGTCGAAATTGGGCTAAAATTGATAAAATAACAAGGGATAAGTCTTGCATTTTTGGCAAGATTGGGCTTAAATCAGATAAAGTCACATGGGGTAAGCCTTGCATTTTTATGGAAATTGGGTTAAGATCAGATAAAGTCACATGGGGTAAGCCTTGCATTTTTGTCGAAATTGGGCTTAAATTTGATAAAATCACAAGGGCTAAGCCTTGCATTTTTGTCGAAAATGGGCTAAAATCTGTTAAAATCACAGGGGGGTAAGCTTTACACTTTTGTCGAAATATGGGCTAAAATCTGATAAAATCACAAGGGGTAAGCATTGCATTTTTGTCGAAATTGGGCTAAAATCTGATAAAATCACAAGGGGTAAGCCTTGCATTTTTGTCGAAATTGGGCTAAAATTGATAAAATAACAAGGGATAAGTCTTGCATTTTTGGCAAGATTGGGCTTAAATCAGATAAAGTCACATGGGGTAAGCCTTGCATTTTTATGGAAATTGGGTTAAGATCAGATAAAGTCACATGGGGTAAGCCTTGAATATTTTGTCGAAATTGGGCTTAAATTTGATAAAATCACAAGGGCTAAGCCTTGCATTTTTGTCGAAAATGGGCTAAAATCTGTTAAAATCACAGGGGGGTAAGCTTTACACTTTTGTCGAAATATGGGCTAAAATCTGATAAAATCACAAGGGGGTAAGCATTGCAATTTTGTCGAAATTGGGCTAAAATCTGATAAAATCACAAGGGGTAAGCCTTGCATTTTTGTCGAAATTGGGCTAAAATTGATAAAATAACAAGGGATAAGTCTTGCATTTTTGGCAAGATTGGGCTTAAATCAGATAAAGTCACATGGGGTAAGCCTTGCATTTTTATGGAAATTGGGTTAAGATCAGATAAAGTCACATGGGGTAAGCCTTGCATTTTTGTCGAAATTGGGCTTAAATTTGATAAAATCACAAGGGCTAAGCCTTGCATTTTTGTCGAAAATGGGCTAAAATCTGTTAAAATCACAGGGGGGTAAGCTTTACACTTTTGTCGAAATATGGGCTAAAATCTGATAAAATCACAAGGGGGTAAGCATTGCATTTTTGTCGAAATTGGGCTAAAATCTGATAAAATCACAAGGTCTAAGCCTTGCATTTTTGTCGAAATTGGGCTAAAATTGATAAAATAACAAGGGATAAGTCTTGCATTTTTGGCAAGATTGGGCTTAAATCAGATAAAGTCACATGGGGTAAGCCTTGCATTTTTATGGAAATTGGGTTAAGATCAGATAAAGTCACATGGGGTAAGCCTTGCATTTTTGTCGAAATTGGGCTAAAATTGATAAAATAACAAGGGATAAGTCTTGCATTTTGTCGAAAATGGGCTAAAATCTGTTAAAATCACAGGGGGGTAAGCTTTACACTTTTGTCGAAATATGGGCTAAAATCTGATAAAATCACAAGGGGTAAGCATTGCATTTTGTCGAAATTGGGCTAAAATCTGATAAAATCACAAGGGTAAGCCTTGCATTTTTGTCGAAATTGGGCTAAAATTGATAAAATAACAAGGGATAAGTCTTGCATTTTTGGCAAGATTGGGCTTAAATCAGATAAAGTCACATGGGGTAAGCCTTGCATTTTTATGGAAATTGGGTTAAGATCAGATAAAGTCACATGGGGTAAGCCTTGCATTTTTGTTCGAAATTGGGCTTAAATTTGATAAAATCACAAGGGCTAAGCCTTGCATTTTGGTCGAAAATGGGCTGAAATCTGTTAAAATCACAGGGGTAAGCTTTACACTTTTGTCGAAATATGGGCTAAAATCTGATAAAATCACAAGGGGTAAGCATTGCATTTAGTCGAAATTGGGCTAAAATCTGATAAAATCACAAGGGGTAAGCCTTGCATTTTTGTCGAAATTGGGCTAAAATTGATAAAATAACAAGGGATAAGTCTTGCATTTTTGGCAAGATTGGGCTTAAATCAGATAAAGTCACATGGGGTAAGCCTTGCATTTTTATGGAAATTGGGTTAAGATCAGATAAAGTCACATGGGGTAAGCCTTGCAATTTTTGTCGAAATTGGGCTTAAATTTGATAAAATCACAAGGGCTAAGCCTTGCATTTTTGTCGAAAATGGGCTAAAATCTGTTAAAATCACAGGGGGGTAAGCTTTACACTTTTGTCGAAATATGGGCTAAAATCTGATAAAATCACAAGGGGTAAGCATTGCATTTTGTCGAAATTGGGCTAAAATCTGATAAAATCACAAGGTAAGCCTTGCATTTTTGTCGAAATTGGGCTAAAATTGATAAAATAACAAGGGATAAGTCTTGCATTTTTGGCAAGATTGGGCTTAAATCAGATAAAGTCACATGGGGTAAGCCTTGCATTTTTATGGAAATTGGGTTAAGATCAGATAAAGTCACATGGGGTAAGCCTTGCATTTTTGTCGAAATTGGGCTTAAATTTGATAAAATCACAAGGGCTAAGCCTTGCATTTTTGTCGAAAATGGGCTAAAATCTGTTAAAATCACAGGGGGGTAAGCTTTACACTTTTGTCGAAATATGGGCTAAAATCTGATAAAATCACAAGGGGGTAAGCATTGCATTTTTGTCGAAATTGGGCTAAAATCTGATAAAATCACAAGGGGTAAGCCTTGCATTTTTGTCGAAATTGGGCTAAAATTGATAAAATAACAAGGGATAAGTCTTGCATTTTTGGCAAGATTGGGCTTAAATCAGATAAAGTCACATGGGGTAAGCCTTGCATTTTTATGGAAATTGGGTTAAGATCAGATAAAGTCACATGGGGTAAGCCTTGCATTTTTTGTCGAAATTGGGCTTAAATTTGATAAAATCACAAGGGCTAAGCCTTGCAATTTTGTCGAAAATGGGCTAAAAACAGATAAAAACACACTGGGTTAAGCTTTACAGTTTTGTCGAAATATGGGCTAAAATCTGATAAAATCACAAGGGGGTAAGCATTGCATTTTTGTCGAAATTGGGCTAAAATCTGATAAAATCACAAGGGGTAAGCCTTGCATTTTTGTCGAAATTGGGCTAAAATTGATAAAATAACAAGGGATAAGTCTTGCATTTTTGGCAAGATTGGGCTTAAATCAGATAAAGTCACATGGGGTAAGCCTTGCATTTTTATGGAAATTGGGTTAAGATCAGATAAAGTCACATGGGGTAAGCCTTGCATTTTTGTCGAAATTGGGCTAAAATTGATAAAATAACAAGGGGGTAAGCATTGCATTTTTGTCGAAAATGGGCTAAAATCTGTTAAAATCACAGGGGGGTAAGCTTTACACTTTTGTCGAAATATGGGCTAAAATCTGATAAAATCACAAGGGGTAAGCATTGCATTTTGTCGAAATTGGGCTAAAATCTGATAAAATCACAAGGGGTAAGCCTTGCATTTTTGTCGAAAGCGGGCTACAATTCATAAATTTACACGGGATAAGTCTTGCTCTCTTGGGAAGATTGGGCTTAAATCAGATAAAGTCACATGGGGTAAGCCTTGCATTTTTATGGAAATTGGGTTAAGATCAGATAAAGTCACATGGGGTAAGCCTTGCATTTTGTCGAAATTGGGCTTAAATTTGATAAAATCACAAGGGCTAAGCCTTGCATTTTTGTCGAAAATGGGCTAAAATCTGTTAAAATCACAGGGGGGTAAGCTTTACACTTTTGTCGAAATATGGGCTAAAATCTGATAAAATCACAAGGGGTTAAGCATTGCATTTTTGTCGAAATTGGGCTAAAATCTGATAAAATCACAAGGGGTAAGCCTTGCATTTTTGTCGAAATTGGGCTAAAATTGATAAAATAACGAAGGAGAACACTTGCATTTTAGGCAACATTGGGCTTAAATCAGATAAAGTCACATGGGGTAAGCCTTGCATTTTTATGGAAATTGGGTTAAGATCAGATAAAGTCACATGGGGTAAGCCTTGCATATTTTGTCGAAATTGGGCTTAAATTTGATAAAATCACAAGGGCTAAGCCTTGCATTTTGTCGAAAATGGGCTAAAATCTGTTAAAATCACAGGGGGGTAAGCTTTACACTTTTGTCGAATTATTGGCTAATATCTTATAAAATCACAAGGGGTAAGCATTGCATTTTTGTCGAAATTGGGCTAAAATCTGATAAAATCACAAGGGGTAAGCCTTGCATTTTTGTCGAAATTGGGCTAAAATTGATAAAATAACAAGGGATAAGTCTTGCATTTTTGGCAAGATTGGGCTTAAATCAGATAAAGTCACATGGGGTAAGCCTTGCATTTTTATGGAAATTGGGTTAAGATCAGATAAAGTCACATGGGGTAAGCCTTGCATTTTGTCGAAATTGGGCTTAAATTTGATAAAATCACAAGGGCTAAGCCTTGCATTTTTGTCGAAAATTGGCTAAAATCTGTTAAAATCACAGGGGGGTAAGCTTTACACTTTTGTCGAAATATGGGCTAAAAACTGAAAAAATCACAAGGGGTAAGCATTGCATTTTGTCGACATTGGGCTAAAATCTGATAATATCTCAAGGGGTAAGCCTTTATTCTTTTTGTAACTTGGGCTAAAATTGATAAAATAACAAGGGATAAGTCTTGCATTTTTGGCAAGATTGGGCTTAAATCAGATAAAGTCACATGGGGTAAGCCTTGCATTTTTATGGAAATTGGGTTAAGATCAGATAAAGTCACATGGGGTAAGCCTTGAATAAATTCACAAAATTGGGCTTAAATTTGATAAAATCACAAGGGCTAAGCCTTGCATTTTTGTCGAAAATGGGCTAAAATCTGTTAAAATCACAGGGGGGTAAGCTTTACACTTTTGTCGAAATATGGGCTAAAATCTGATAAAATCACAAGGGGGTAAGCATTCAATTTTGGACGAAATTGGGCTAAAATCTGATAAAATCACAAGGGGTAAGCCTTGCATTTTGTCGAAATTGGGCTAAAATTGATAAAATAACAAGGGATAAGTCTTGCATTTTTGGCAAGATTGGGCTTAAATCAGATAAAGTCACATGGGGTAAGCCTTGCATTTTTATGGAAATTGGGTTAAGATCAGATAAAGTCACATGGGGTAAGCCTTGCATTTTTGTAGAAATTGGGCTAAAATTGATAAAATCACAAGGGCTAAGCCTTGCATTTTGTCGAAAATGGGCTAAAATCTGTTAAAATCACAGGGGGGTAAGCTTTACACTTTTGTCGAAATATGGGCTAAAATCTGATAAAATCACAAGGGGTAAGCATTGCATTTTGTCGAAATTGGGCTAAAATCTGATAAAATCACAAGGGGTAAGCCTTGCATTTTTGTCGAAATTGGGCTAAAATTGATAAAATAACAAGGGATAAGTCTTGCATTTTTGGCAAGATTGGGCTTAAATCAGATAAAGTCACATGGGGTAAGCCTTGCATTTTTATGGAAATTGGGTTAAGATCAGATAAAGTCACATGGGGTAAGCCTTGCATTTTTGTCGAAATTGGGCTTAAATTTGATAAAATCACAAGGGCTAAGCCTTGCATTTTTGTCGAAAATGGGCTAAAATCTGTTAAAATCACAGGGGGGTAAGCTTTACACTTTTGTCGAAATATGGGCTAAAATCTGATAAAATCACAAGGGGGTAAGCATTGCATTTTTGTCGAAATTGGGCTAAAATCTGATAAAATCACAAGGGGTAAGCCTTGCATTTTTGTCGAAATTGGGCTAAAATTGATAAAATAACAAGGGATAAGTCTTGCATTTTTGGCAAGATTGGGCTTAAATCAGATAAAGTCACATGGGGTAAGCCTTGCATTTTATGGAAATTGGGTTAAGATCAGCGAAATTCACATGGGGTAATCCTTTCAATTTTTGTCGAAATTGGGCTTAAATTTGATAAAATCACAAGGGCTAAGCCTTGCATTTTTGTCGAAAATGGGCTAAAATCTGTTAAAATCACAGGGGGGTAAGCTTTACACTTTTGTCGAAATATGGGCTAAAATCTGATAAAATCACAAGGGTAAGCATTGCATTTTTGGCGAAATTGGGCCACAATCCGATATAATCAAAAGGGTAAAGCCTTGCATTTTTGTCGAAATTGGGCTAAAATTGATAAAATAACAAGGGATAAGTCTTGCATTTTTGGCAAGATTGGGCTTAAATCAGATAAAGTCACATGGGGTAAGCCTTGCATTTTTATGGAAATTGGGTTAAGATCAGATAAAGTCACATGGGGTAAGCCTTGCATTTTTGTCGAAATTGGGCCAAAACTGATAAAATCACAAGGGCTAAGCCATTCAATTTTGTCGAAAATGGGCTAAAATCTGTTAAAATCACAGGGGGGTAAGCTTTACACTTTTGTCGAAATATGGGCTAAAATCTGATAAAATCACAAGGGGGTAAGCATTGCATTTTTGTCGAAATTGGGCTAAAATCTGATAAAATCACAAGGGGTAAGCCTTGCATTTTGTCGAAATTGGGCTAAAATTGATAAAATAACAAGGGATAAGTCTTGCATTTTTGGCAAGATTGGGCTTAAATCAGATAAAGTCACATGGGGTAAGCCTTGCATTTTTATGGAAATTGGGTTAAGATCAGATAAAGTCACATGGGGTAAGCCTTGCATTTTTGTCGAAATTGGGCTTAAATTTGATAAAATCACAAGGGCTAAGCCTTGCATTTTGTCGAAAATGGGCTAAAATCTGTTAAAATCACAGGGGGGTAAGCTTTACACTTTGTCGAAATATGGGCTAAAATCTGATAAAATCACAAGGGGTAAGCATTGCATTTTGTCGAAATTGGGCTAAAATCTGATAAAATCACAAGGGGTAAGCCTTGCATTTTTGTCGAAATTGGGCTAAAATTGATAAAATAACAAGGGATAAGTCTTGCATTTTGGCAAGATTTGGCTTAAATCCGATAAATTAACAAGGGTTAAGCCTTGCATTTTTTGGTATATTGGGATTATATCAGATAAAGTCACATGGGGTAAGCCTTGCATTTTTATGGAAATTGGGCTTAAATTTGATAAAATCACAAGGGCTAAGCCTTGCATTTTGTCGAAAATGGGCTAAAATCTGTTAAAATCACAGGGGGTAAGCTTTACACTTTTGTCGAAATATGGGCTAAAATCTGATAAAATCACAAGGGGTAAGCATTGCATTTTGTCGAAATTGGGCTAAAATCTGATAAAATCACAAGGGGTAAGCCTTGCATTTTGTCGAAATTGGGCTAAAATTGATAAAATAACAAGGGATAAGTCTTGCATTTTTGGCAAGATTGGGCTTAAATCAGATAAAGTCACATGGGGTAAGCCTTGCATTTTATGGAAATTGGGTTAAGATCAGATAAAGTCACATGGGGTAAGCCTTGCATTTTTGTCGAAATTGGGCTTAAATTTGATAAAATCACAAGGGCTAAGCCTTGCATTTTGTCGAAAATGGGCTAAAATCTGTTAAAATCACAGGGGTAAGCTTTACACTTTTGTCGAAATATGGGCAAAAATCTGATAAAATCACAAGGTGGTAAGCATTGCATTTTTGTCGAAATTGGGCTAAAATCTGATAAAATCACAAGGGGTAAGCCTTGCATTTTTGTCGAAATTGGGCTAAAATTGATAAAATAACAAGGGATAAGTCTTGCATTTTTGGCAAGATTGGGCTTAAATCAGATAAAGTCACATGGGGTAAGCCTTGCATTTTTATGGAAATTGGGTTAAGATCAGATAAAGTCACATGGGGTAAGCCTTGCAATTTTTGTCGAAATTGGGCTTAAATTTGATAAAATCACAAGGGCTAAGCCTTGCATTTTTGTCGAAAATGGGCTAAAATCTGTTAAAATCACAGGGGGGTAAGCTTTACACTTTTGTCGAAATATGGGCTAAAATCTGATAAAATCACAAGGGGTAAGCATTGCATTCTTGTCGAAATTGGGCTAAAATCTGATAAAATCACAAGGGGTAAGCCTTGCAATTTTGTCGAAATTGGGCTAAAATTGATAAAATAACAAGGGATAAGTCTTGCATTTTTGGCAAGATTGGGCTTAAATCAGATAAAGTCACATGGGGTAAGCCTTGCATTTTTATGGAAATTGGGTTAAGATCAGATAAAGTCACATGGGGTAAGCCTTGCATTTTTTGTCGAAATTGGGCTTAAATTTGATAAAATCACAAGGGCTAAGCCTTGCATTTTTGTCGAAAATGGGCTAAAATCTGTTAAAATCACAGGGGGGTAAGCTTTACACTTTTGTCGAAATATGGGCTAAAATCTGATAAAATCACAAGGGGGTAAGCATTGCATTTTTTTCAAAATTGGGCGAAAATCAGATATAGTTACATGGGGTGAGCCTTGCATTTTTGTCGAATTTGGACTAAAATCAGATAAAATCACAAGGAGTAAGCCCTTGCATTTTTGTGAAATCAGATAAAATCGGATAAAAGTTGCATCTTTTTCGAAATAGATCACGGACCGAGTCTGTCAGGTAGTTGGTGGGGAACGGGGCGCCGTCGGCCCCTTTGAGGTTGCATCTCCGAAGGCCTCCAAAATAAATGCAACGCAAATATTAAACAATGCTGCAATATTATTTGTATCTTTTATTGTGGTTTTGCATAAAAAAAACACCTAAAAAGTACAAATTGAATCTGGATAAAAAAGGTAAAAAGTTACGCTGTGGTTGTCGGGCTTTCAGGCACCGGAATCAGTTTAATAGCACACACTGGCCCCTATCCGGCTTCCCTAGTTCCCTTATGGCAATGGCCTCCGACCCACAGCATGTCCTCCCCTTCCGATCCTAACCTTTGAATTGGCGCTGCCCATCAGAGGAAAACAAGACAGAACCCCAGTCACGCTTTAGCCACATCAAGCAGTCTTGTACCTATAATGTAGGGTCAGCCGGGCTCGAACCCAGACCGGGGCGTCTGAGCGTGAAACAGTCCCGGCACTTATCCAACTGTGCTAGTTAGTGTCGGTACTTAATCCGGGACTTTACATTGTATGTAGCTTGGAATCCACGTGCAACTAATTGACCATAACTATTTTTGACCGCATGAGGGAGGGCGGGCGTTTTTACCAGGGAATTATCTAGGGTGCACAACCCTAGATAAGCTCCCATAGCAACCAATGCTAAATACTAAATATTCAAATATACTCCAAAACTAGTTAAAAGTCCTCTCAGCAGCCACTTGAAAACCAATCAAAGATTATTTTCGGACAACTAAACGTCAGATTACTTTTCAATTTTTGGCAGGTCAGCCGTTTTGAATCTTAGCTAATTACCCCAGAAATAAACACCCCGACCGATAGGGCTAAGCCTTGCATTTTTGTCGAAATTGGGCTAAAATCAGATAAAGCCACCTGGGGTGAGCCTTGCATTTTTGTCGAAATTGGGTTAAAATCTGATAAAATCACAAGGGCTAAGCCTTGCATTTTTGTCGAAAATGGGCTAAAATCTGTTAAAATCACAGGGGGGTAAGCTTTACACTTTTGTCGAAATATGGGCTAAAATCTGATAAAATCACAATGGGGTAAGCATTGCAATTTTGTCGAAATTGGGCTAAAATCTGATAAAATCACAAGGGGTAAGCCTTGCATTTTTGTCGAAATTGGGCTAAAATTGATAAAATAACAAGGGATAAGTCTTGCATTTTTGGCAAGATTGGGCTTAAATCAGATAAAGTCACATGGGGTAAGCCTTGCATTATTATGTAAAGAGTGTTAAGAACAGATAAAGTCACATGGGCTAACCCTTCCAATTTTTGTCGAAATTGGGCTTAAATTTGATAAAATCACAAGGGCTAAGCCTTGCATTTTTGTCGAAAATGGGCTAAAATCTGTTAAAATCACAGGGGGGTAAGCTTTACACTTTTGTCGAAATATGGGCTAAAATCTGATAAAATCACAAGGGGTAAGCATTGCATTTTTGTCGAAATTGGGCTAAAATCTGATAAAATCACAAGGGGTAAGCCTTGCATTTTTGTCGAAATTGGGCTAAAATTGATAAAATAACAAGGGATAAGTCTTGCATTTTTGGCAAGATTGGGCTTAAATCAGATAAAGTCACATGGGGTAAGCCTTGCATTTTTATGGAAATTGGGTTAAGATCAGATAAAGTCACATGGGGTAAGCCTTGCATTTTTGTCGAAATTGGGCTTAAATTTGATAAAATCACAAGGGCTAAGCCTTGCATTTTGTCGAAAATGGGCTAAAATCTGTTAAAATCACAGGGGTAAGCTTTACACTTTTGTCGAAATATGGGCTAAAATCTGATAAAATCACAAGGGGTAAGCATTGCATTTTGTCGAAATTGGGATAAAATCTGATAAAATCACAAGGGGTAAGCCTTGCAATTTTGTCGAAATTGGGCTAAAATTGATAAAATAACAAGGGATAAGTCTTGCATTTTTGGCAAGATTGGGCTTAAATCAGATAAAGTCACATGGGGTAAGCCTTGCATTTTTATGGAAATTGGGTTAAGATCAGATAAAGTCACATGGGGTAAGCCTTGCATTTTTGTCCAAATTGGCCTTAAATTTTATAAAAACACAAGGGCTAAGCCTTGCATTTTGTCGAAAATGGGCTAAAATCTGTTAAAATCACAGGGGGTAAGCTTTACACTTTTGTCGAAATATGGGCTAAAATCTGATAAAATCACAAGGGGTAAGCATTGCATTTTGTCGAAATTGGGCTAAAATCTGATAAAATCACAAGGGGTAAGCCTTGCATTTTTGTCGAAATTGGGCTAAAATTGATAAAATAACAAGGGATAAGTCTTGCATTTTTGGCAAGATTGGGCTTAAATCAGATAAAGTCACATGGGGTAAGCCTTGCATTTTTATGGAAATTGGGTTAAGATCAGATAAAGTCACATGGGGTAAGCCTTGCATTTTTGTCGAAATTGGGCTTAAATTTGATAAAATCACAAGGGCTAAGCCTTGCATTTTTGTCGAAAATGGGCTAAAATCTGTTAAAATCACAGGGGGGTAAGCTTTACACTTTTGTCGAAATATGGGCTAAAATCTGATAAAATCACAAGGGGGTAAGCATTGCATTTTTGTCGAAATTGGGCTAAAATCTGATAAAATCACAAGGGGTAAGCCTTGCATTTTTGTCGAAATTGGGCTAAAATTGATAAAATAACAAGGGATAAGTCTTGCATTTTTGGCAAGATTGGGCTTAAATCAGATAAAGTCACATGGGGTAAGCCTTGCATTTTTATGGAAATTGGGTTAAGATCAGATAAAGTCACATGGGGTAAGCCTTGCATTTTTATACGAACTTGGGCTTAAATTTGATAAAATCACGAGGGCTAAGCCTTGCATTTTGTCGAAAATGGGCTAAAATCTGTTAAAATCACAGGGGGGTAAGCTTTACACTTTTGTCGAAATATGGGCTAAAATCTGATAAAATCACAATGGGCTAAGCATTGCATTTTTGTCGAAATTGGGCTAAAATCTGATAAAATCACAAGGGGTAAGCCTTGCATTTTTGTCGAAATTGGGCTAAAATTGATAAAATAACAAGGGATAAGTCTTGCATTTTTGGCAAGATTGGGCTTAAATCAGATAAAGTCACATGGGGTAAGCCTTGCATTTTATGGAAATTGGGTTAAGATCAGATAAAGTCACATGGGGTAAGCCTTGCATTTTTGTCGAAATTGGGCTTAAATTTGATAAAATCACAAGGGCTAAGCCTTGCATTTTTGTCGAAAATGGGCTAAAATCTGTTAAAATCACAGGGGGGTAAGCTTTACACTTTTGTCGAAATATGGGCTAAAATCTGATAAAATCACAAGGGGTAAGCATTGCATTTTTGTCGAAATTGGGCTAAAATCTGATAAAATCACAAGGGTAAGCCTTGCATTTTGTCGAAATTGGGCTAAAATTGATAAAATAACAAGGGATAAGTCTTGCATTTTTGGCAAGATTGGGCTTAAATCAGATAAAGTCACATGGGGTAAGCCTTGCATTTTTATGGAAATTGGGTTAAGATCAGATAAAGTCACATGGGGTAAGCCTTGCATTTTTGTGGAAATTGGGCTTAAATTTGATAAAAACACAAGGGCTAATCCTTGCATTTTGTCGAAAATGGGCTAAAATCAGTTAAAATCACAGGGGGGTAAGCTTAACACTTTTGTCGAAATATGGGCTAAAATCTGAAAAAATCACAAGGGGGAACGCATTGCATTAGTGTCGAAATTGGGATAAAATCTGATAAAATCACAAGGGCTAAGCCTTGCAATTTTGTCGAAATTGGGCTAAAATTGATAAAATAACAAGGGATAAGTCTTGCATTTTTGGCAAGATTGGGCTTAAATCAGATAAAGTCACATGGGGTAAGCCTTGCATTTTTATGGAAATTGGGTTAAGATCAGATAAAGTCACATGGGGTAAGCCTTGCATTTTTTGTCGAAATTGGGCTTAAATTTGATAAAATCACAAGGGCTAATTGTCGAAAATGGGCTAAAATCTGTTAAAATCACAGGGGGGTAAGCTTTACACTTTTGTCGAAATATGGGCTAAAATCTGATAAAATCACAAGGGGTAAGCATTGCATTTTGTCGAAATTGGGCTAAAATCTGATAAAATCACAAGGGGTAAGCCTTGCATTTTGTCGAAATTGGGCTAAAATTGATAAAATAACAAGGGATAAGTCTTGCATTTTTGGCAAGATTGGGCTTAAATCAGATAAAGTCACATGGGGTAAGCCTTGCATTTTTATGGAAATTGGGTTAAGATCAGATAAAGTCACATGGGGTAAGCCTTGCATTTTTGTCGAAATTGGGCTTAAATTTGATAAAATCACAAGGGCTAAGCCTTGCATTTTTGTCGAAAATGGGCTAAAATCTGTTAAAATCACAGGGGGGTAAGCTTTACACTTTTGTCGAAATATGGGCTAAAATCTGATAAAATCACAAGGGGGTAAGCATTGCATTTTTGTCGAAATTGGGCTAAAATCTGATAAAATCACAAGGGGTAAGCCTTGCATTTTGTCGAAATTGGGCTAAAATTGATAAAATAACAAGGGATAAGTCTTGCATTTTTGGCAAGATTGGGCTTAAATCAGATAAAGTCACATGGGGTAAGCCTTGCATTTTTATGGAAATTGGGTTAAGATCAGATAAAGTCACATGGGGTAAGCCTTGCATTTTTTGTCGAAATTGGGCTTAAATTTGATAAAATCACAAGGGCTAAGCCTTGCATTTTTGTCGAAAATGGGCTAAAATCTGTTAAAATCACAGGGGGGTAAGCTTTACACTTTTGTCGAAATATGGGCTAAAATCTGATAAAATCACAAGGGGGTAAGCATTGCATTTTGTCGAAATTGGGCTAAAATCTGATAAAATCACAAGGGGTAAGCCTTGCATTTTTGTCGAAATTGGGCTAAAATTGATAAAATAACAAGGGATAAGTCTTGCATTTTTGGCAAGATTGGGCTTAAATCAGATAAAGTCACATGGGGTAAGCCTTGCATTTTTATGGAAATTGGGTTAAGATCAGATAAAGTCACATGGGGTAAGCCTTGCATTTTAGGTCGTAATAGGGCAAAAATTAGATAAAATCACAAGGGCAAAGCCTGTAATAATTCTCGATAATGGGCTAAAATCTGTTAAAATCACAGGGGTAAGCGTGACACTTTTGTCGAAATATGGGCTAAAATCTGATAAAATCACAAGGGGTAAGCATTGCATTTTTGGCGAAATTGGGCCACAATCTGATAAAATCACAAGGGTAAGCCTTGCATTTTTGTCGAAATTGGGCTAAAATTGATAAAATAACAAGGGATAAGTCTTGCATTTTTGGCAAGATTGGGCTTAAATCAGATAAAGTCACATGGGGTAAGCCTTGCATTTTATGGAAATTGGGTTAAGATCAGATAAAGTCACATGGGGTAAGCCTTGCATTTTTGTCGAAATTGGGCTTAAATTTGATAAAATCACAAGGGCTAAGCCTTGCATTTTGTCGAAAATGGGCTAAAATCTGTTAAAATCACAGGGGGGTAAGCTTTACACTTTTGTCGAAATATGGGCTAAAATCTGATAAAATCACAAGGGGGTAAGCATTGCATTTTTGTCGAAATTGGGCTAAAATCTGATAAAATCACAAGGGGTAAGCCTTGCATTTTGTCGAAATTGGGCTAAAATTGATAAAATAACAAGGGATAAGTCTTGCATTTTTGGCAAGATTGGGCTTAAATCAGATAAAGTCACATGGGGTAAGCCTTGCATTTTTATGGAAATTGGGTTAAGATCAGATAAAGTCACATGGGGTAAGCCTTGCATTTTTGTCGAAATTGGGCTTAAATTTGATAAAATCACAAGGGCTAAGCCTTGCATTTTTGTCGAAAATGGGCTAAAATCTGTTAAAATCACAGGGGGGTAAGCTTTACACTTTTGTCGAAATATGGGCTAAAATCTGATAAAATCACAAGGGGGTAAGCATTGCATTTTTGTCGAAATTGGGCTAAAATCTGATAAAATCACAAGGGGTAAGCCTTGCTATTTTGTCGAAATTGGGCTAAAATTGATAAAATAACAAGGGATAAGTCTTGCATTTTTGGCAAGATTGGGCTTAAATCAGATAAAGTCACATGGGGTAAGCCTTGCATTTTTATGGAAATTGGGTTAAGATCAGATAAAGTCACATGGGGTAAGCCTTGCATTTTTTGTCGAAATTGGGCTTAAATTTGATAAAATCACAAGGGCTAAGCCTTGCATTTTTGTCGAAAATGGGCTAAAATCTGTTAAAATCACAGGGGGGTAAGCTTTACACTTTTGTCGAAATATGGGCTAAAATCTGATAAAATCACAAGGGGTAAGCTTTACACTTTTGTCGAAATTGGGCTAAAATCTGATAAAATCACAAGGGGTAAGCCTTGCATTTTTGTCGAAATTGGGCTAAAATTGATAAAATAACAAGGGATAAGTCTTGCATTTTTGGCAAGATTGGGCTTAAATCAGATAAAGTCACATGGGGTAAGCCTTGCATTTTTATGGAAATTGGGTTAAGATCAGATAAAGTCACATGGGGTAAGCCTTGCATTTTTGTCGAAATTGGGCTTAAATTTGATAAAATCACAAGGGCTAAGCCTTGCATTTTTGTCGAAAATGGGCTAAAATCTGTTAAAATCACAGGGGGGTAAGCTTTACACTTTTGTCGAAATATGGGCTAAAATCTGATAAAATCACAAGGGGGTAAGCATTGCATTTTTGTCGAAATTGGGCTAAAATCTGATAAAATCACAAGGGGTAAGCCTTGCATTTTTGTCGAAATTGGGCTAAAATTGATAAAATAACAAGGGATAAGTCTTGCATTTTTGGCAAGATTGGGCTTAAATCAGATAAAGTCACATGGGGTAAGCCTTGCTTATTTATGGAAAATGTGTTAATATCTGATAAATTCACATGGGGTTAGCCTTTGAATTTTTGTCGAAATTGGGCTTAAATTTGATAAAATCACAAGGGCTAAGCCTTGCATTTTTGTCGAAAATGGGCTAAAATCTGTTAAAATCAAAGTCTGGTAAGCAGTACACTTATGTAGATATATGGGCTAAAAACTGATAAAATCACACGGGCGTAAGCATTGCATTTTTGTCGAAATTGGGCTAAAATCTGATAAAATCACAAGGGGTAAGCCTTGCATTTTTGTCGAAATTGGGCTAAAATTGATAAAATAACAAGGGATAAGTCTTGCATTTTTGGCAAGATTGGGCTTAAATCAGATAAAGTCACATGGGGTAAGCCTTGCATTTTTATGGAAATTGGGTTAAGATCAGATAAAGTCACATGGGGTAAGCCTTGCATTTTTGTCGAAATTGGGCAGAAATTTGATAAAATCACAAGGGCTAAGCCTTGCATTTTGTCGAAAATGGGCTAAAATCTGTTAAAATCACAGGGGTATTCTTTCCACTTTTGTCGAAATATGGGCTTTAATCTCTTAAAATCAAAATGGGGTAAGCATTGCATTTTTGTCGAAATTGGGCTAAAATCTGATAAAATCACAAGGGGTAAGCCTTGCATTTTTGTCGAAATTGGGCTAAAATTGATAAAATAACAAGGGATAAGTCTTGCATTTTTGGCAAGATTGGGCTTAAATCAGATAAAGTCACATGGGGTAAGCCTTGCATTATTTTGGAATTTGGGTGATTATCAGATAAATTCACATGGGGTTAGCCTTTGAATTTTTGTCGAAATTGGGCTTAAATTTGATAAAATCACAAGGGCTAAGCCTTGCATTTTTGTCGAAAATGGGCTAAAATCTGTTAAAATCACAGGGGGGTAAGCTTTACACTTTTGTCGAAATATGGGCTAAAATCTGATAAAATCACAAGTGTTAAGCATTGCATTTTTGTCGAAATTGGGCTAAAATCTGATAAAATCACAAGGGGTAAGCCTTGCATTTTTGTCGAAATTGGGCTAAAATTGATAAAATAACAAGGGATAAGTCTTGCATTTTTGGCAAGATTGGGCTTAAATCAGATAAAGTCACATGGGGTAAGCCTTGCATTTTTATGGAAATTGGGTTAAGATCAGATAAAGTCACATGGGGTAAGCCTTGCATTTTTGTCGAAATTGGGCAGAAATTTGATAAAATCACAAGGGCTAAGCCTTGCATTTTGTCGAAAATGGGCTAAAATCTGTTAAAATCACAGGGGGGTAAGCTTTACACTTTTGTCGAAATATGGGCTAAAATCTGATAAAATCACAAGGGGTAAGCATTGCATTTTTGTCGAAATTGGGCTAAAATCTGATAAAATCACAAGGGGTAAGCCTTGCATTTTTGTCGAAATTGGGCTAAAATTGATAAAATAACAAGGGATAAGTCTTGCATTTTTGGCAAGATTGGGCTTAAATCAGATAAAGTCACATGGGGTAAGCCTTGCATTTTTATGGAAATTGGGTTAAGATCAGATAAAGTCACATGGGGTAAGCCTTGCATTTTTATTCGAAATTGGGAATAAATTTCAAAATAAAAAAAGCGCTAAGCCTTCCATTATTGTCGAAAATGGGCTCAAATCTGTTATAATCACAGCGGTCTAAGCTTTACACTTTTGTCGAAATATGGGCTAAAATCTGATAAAATCACAAGGGGGTAAGCATTGCATTTTTGTCGAAATTGGGCTAAAATCTGATAAAATCACAAGGGGTAAGCCTTGCATTTTTGTCGAAATTGGGCTAAAATTGATAAAATAACAAGGGATAAGTCTTGCATTTTTGGCAAGATTGGGCTTAAATCAGATAAAGTCACATGGGGTAAGCCTTGCATTTTTATGGAAATTGGGTTAAGATCAGATAAAGTCACATGGGGTAAGCCTTGCATTTTTTGTCGAAATTGGGCTTAAATTTGATAAAATCACAAGGGCTAAGCCTTGCATTTTTGTCGAAAATGGGCTAAAATCTGTTAAAATCACAGGGGGGTAAGCTTTACACTTTTGTCGAAATATGGGCTAAAATCTGATAAAATCACAAGGGGGTAAGCATTGCATTTTTGTCGAAATTGGGCTAAAATCTGATAAAATCACAAGGGGTAAGCCTTGCATTTTTGTCGAAATTGGGCTAAAATTGATAAAATAACAAGGGATAAGTCTTGCATTTTTGGCAAGATTGGGCTTAAATCAGATAAAGTCACATGGGGTAAGCCTTGCATTTTTATGGAAATTGGGTTAAGATCAGATAAAGTCACATGGGGTAAGCCTTGCAGATTTTGTCTAAATTGGGCTTAAATTTGATATAATAACAAGGGCTAAGGCTTGCATTTCTGTCGAAAATGGGCTAAAATCTGTTAAAATCACAGGGGGGTAAGCTTTACACTTTGGTCTATATATGGTCTAAAATCTGATAAAATCAAAAGGGGTTAAGCATTTCTTTTTTGTCGAAATTGTGCTAAAATCTGATAAAATCACACGGGTAAGCCTTGCATTTTTGTCGAAATTGGGCTAAAATTGATAAAATAACAAGGGATAAGTCTTGCATTTTTGGCAAGATTGGGCTTAAATCAGATAAAGTCACATGGGGTAAGCCTTGCATTTTTATGGAAATTGGGTTAAGATCAGATAAAGTCACATGGGGTAAGCCTTGCATTTTTTGTCGAAATTGGGCTTAAATTTGATAAAATCACAAGGGCTAAGCCTTGCATTTTTGTCGAAAATGGGCTAAAATCTGTTAAAATCACAGGGTGGTAAGCTTTACACTTTTGTCGAAATATGGGCTAAAATCTGATAAAATCACAAGGGGTAAGCATTGCATTTTGTCGAAATTGGGCTAAAATCTGATAAAATCACAAGGGTAAGCCTTGCATTTTGTCGAAATTGGGCTAAAATTGATAAAATAACAAGGGATAAGTCTCGCCATATTGGCCAGATTGGGCTTAAATCATACAAAGTCACATGGGTTAAGCCTTGCATTTTTATGGAAATTGGGTTAAGATCAGATAAAGTCACATGGGGTAAGCCTTACATTTTTGTCGAAATTGGGCTTAAATTTGATAAAATCACAAGGGCTAAGCCTTGCATTTTTGTCGAAAATGGGCTAAAATCTGTTAAAATCACAGGGGGGTAAGCTTTACACTTTTGTCGAAATATGGGCTAAAATCTGATAAAATCACAAGGGGTAAGCATTGCATTTTTGTCGAAATTGGGCTAAAATCTGATAAAATCACAAGGGGTAAGCCTTGCATTTTTGTCGAAATTGGGCTAAAATTGATAAAATAACAAGGGATAAGTCTTGCATTTTTGGCAAGATTGGGCTTAAATCAGATAAAGTCACATGGGGTAAGCCTTGCATTTTTATGGAAATTGGGTTAAGATCAGATAAAGTCACATGGGGTAAGCCTTGCAGTTGGTGTCGAACGTGGGCTGAAATTGGATAAAATCACAAGGGCGAAGCCTTGCATTTTGTCGAAAATGGGCTAAAATCTGTTAAAATCACAGGGGGGTAAGCTTTACTCATTTTTCGTAATATGGGCTAAAATCTGATAAAATCACAAGGGGTAAGCATTGCATTTTTGTCGAAATTGGGCTAAAATCTGATAAAATCACAAGGGGTAAGCCTTGCATTTTGTCGAAATTGGGCTAAAATTGATAAAATAACAAGGGATAAGTCTTGCATTTTTGGCAAGATTGGGCTTAAATCAGATAAAGTCACATGGGGTAAGCCTTGCATTTTTATGGAAATTGGGTTAAGATCAGATAAAGTCACATGGGGTAAGCCTTGCATTTTTGTCGAAATTGGGCTTAAATTTGATAAAATCACAAGGGCTAAGCCTTGCATTTTGTCGAAAATGGGCTAAAATCTGTTAAAATCACAGGGGGGTAAGCTTTACACTTTTGTCGAAATATGGGCTAAAATCTGATAAAATCACAAGGGGTAAGCATTGCATTTTGTCGAAATTGGGCTAAAATCTGATAAAATCACAAGGGGTAAGCCTTGCATTTTTGTCGAAATTGGGCTAAAATTGATAAAATAACAAGGGATAAGTCTTGCATTTTTGGCAAGATTGGGCTTAAATCAGATAAAGTCACATGGGGTAAGCCTTGCATTTTTATGGAAATTGGGTTAAGATCAGATAAAGTCACATGGGGTAAGCCTTGCAATTTTTGTCGAAATTGGGCTTAAATTTGATAAAATCACAAGGGCTAAGCCTTGCATTTTTGTCGAAAATGGGCTAAAATCTGTTAAAATCACAGGGGGGTAAGCTTTACACTTTTGTCGAAATATGGGCTAAAATCTGATAAAATCACAAGGGGGTAAGCATTGCATTTTTGTCGAAATTGGGCTAAAATCTGATAAAATCACAAGGGGTAAGCCTTGCATTTTTGTCGAAATTGGGCTAAAATTGATAAAATAACAAGGGATAAGTCTTGCATTTTTGGCAAGATTGGGCTTAAATCAGATAAAGTCACATGGGGTAAGCCTTGCATTTTTATGGAAATTGGGTTAAGATCAGATAAAGTCACATGGGGTAAGCCTTGCATTTTTTGTCGAAATTGGGCTTAAATTTGATAAAATCACAAGGGCTAAGCCTTGCATTTTTGTCGAAAATGGGCTAAAATCTGTTAAAATCACAGGGGGGGGGTAAGCTTTACACTTTTGTCGAAATATGGGCTAAAATCTTATAAAATCACAAGGGGGTAAGCATTGCATTTTTGTCGAAATTGGGCTAAAATCTGATAAAATCACAAGGGGTAAGCCTTGCATTTTTGTCGAAATTGGGCTAAAATTGATAAAATAACAAGGGATAAGTCTTGCATTTTTGGCAAGATTGGGCTTAAATCAGATAAAGTCACATGGGGTAAGCCTTGCATTTTTATGGAAATTGGGTTAAGATCAGATAAAGTCACATGGGGTAAGCCTTGCATTTTTGTCGAAATTGGGCTTAAATTTGATAAAATCACAAGGGCTAAGCCTTGCATTTTGTCGAAAATGGGCTAAAATCTGTTAAAATCACAGGGGGGTAAGCTTTACACTTTTGTCGAAATATGGGCTAAAATCTGATAAAATCACAAGGGGTAAGCATTGCATTTTGTCGAAATTGGGCTAAAATCTGATAAAATCACAAGGGGTAAGCCTTGCATTTTTGTCGAAATTGGGCTAAAATTGATAAAATAACAAGGGATAAGTCTTGCATTTTTGGCAAGATTGGGCTTAAATCAGATAAAGTCACATGGGGTAAGCCATGCATTTATAGGGAAAAAGGGTTAAGATCAGATAAAGTCACATGGGGTAAGCCTTGCATTTTTTGTGGAATTTGGGCTTAAATTTGATAATATCACAAGTTCTAAGCGTAACATATTTGTAGAAAATGGGCTAAAATCTGTTAAAATCACAGGGGGGTAAGCTTTACACTTTTGTCGAAATATGGGCTAAAATCTGATAAAATCACAAGGGGTAAGCATTGCATTTTTGTCGAAATTGGGCTAAAATCTGATAAAATCACAAGGGGTAAGCCTTGCATTTTTGTCGAAATTGGGCTAAAATTGATAAAATAACAAGGGATAAGTCTTGCATTTTTGGCAAGATTGGGCTTAAATCAGATAAAGTCACATGGGGTAAGCCTTGCATTTTTATGGAAATTGGGTTAAGATCAGATAAAGTCACATGGGGTAAGCCTTGCATTTTTGTCGAAATTGGGCTTAAATTTGATAAAATCACAAGGGCTAAGCCTTGCATTTTTGTCGAAAATGGGCTAAAATCTGTTAAAATCACAGGGGGGTAAGCTTTACACTTTTGTCGAAATATGGGCTAAAATCTGATAAAATCACAAGGGGTAAGCATTGCATTTTGTCGAAATTGGGCTAAAATCTGATAAAATCACAAGGTAAGCCTTGCATTTTTGTCGAAATTGGGCTAAAATTGATAAAATAACAAGGGATAAGTCTTGCATTTTTGGCAAGATTGGGCTTAAATCAGATAAAGTCACATGGGGTAAGCCTTGCATTTTTATGGAAATTGGGTTAAGATCAGATAAAGTCACATGGGGTAAGCCTTGCATTTTTTTCGAAATTGGGCTTAAATTTGATAAAATCACAAGGGCTAAGCCTTGCATTTTTGTCGAAAATGGGCTAAAATCTGTTAAAATCACAGGGGGGTAAGCTTTACACTTTTGTCGAAATATGGGCTAAAATCTGATAAAATCACAAGGGGTAAGCCTTGCATTTTTGTCGAAATTGGGCTAAAATCTGATAAAATCACCCGGGGTAAGCCTTGCATTTTTGTCGAAATTGGGCTAAAATTGATAAAATAACAAGGGATAAGTCTTGCATTTTTGGCAAGATTGGGCTTAAATCAGATAAAGTCACATGGGGTAAGCCTTGCATTTTTATGGAAATTGGGTTAAGATCAGATAAAGTCACATGGGGTAAGCCTTGCATTTTTGTCGAATTTGGACTAAAAGCAGATAAAATCACAAGGAGTAAGCCTTGCATTTTGTCGAAAATGGGCTAAAATCTGTTAAAATCACAGGGGGTAAGCTTTACACTTTTGTCGAAATATGGCCTAAAATCTCATAAAATAACAATGTGTTAACCATTGCAATTTTGTCGAAATTGGGCTAAAATCTGATAAAATCACAAGGGGTAAGCCTTGCATTTTTGTCGAAATTGGGCTAAAATTGATAAAATAACAAGGGATAAGTCTTGCATTTTTGGCAAGATTGGGCTTAAATCAGATAAAGTCACATGGGGTAAGCCTTGCATTTTTATGGAAATTGGGTTAAGATCAGATAAAGTCACATGGGGTAAGCCTTGCATTTTTGTCGAATTTGGACTAAAATCAGATAAAATCACAAGGAGTAAGCCTTGCATTTTGTCGAAAATGGGCTAAAATCTGTTAAAATCACAGGGGTAAGCTTTACACTTTTGTCGAAATTGGGCTAAAATCTGATAAAATCACAAGGGGTAAGCATTGCATTTTTGTCGAAATTGGGCTAAAATCTGATAAAATCACAAGGGGTAAGCCTTGCATTTTTGTCGAAATTGGGCTAAAATTGATAAAATAACAAGGGATAAGTCTTGCATTTTTGGCAAGATTGGGCTTAAATCAGATAAAGTCACATGGGGTAAGCCTTGCATTTTTATGGAAATTGGGTTAAGATCAGATAAAGTCACATGGGGTAAGCCTTGCATTTTTGTCGAAATTGGGCTTAAATTTGATAAAATCACAAGGGCTAAGCCTTGCATTTTTGTCGAAAATGGGCTAAAATCTGTTAAAATCACAGGGGGGTAAGCTTTACACTTTTGTCGAAATATGGGCTAAAATCTGATAAAATCACAAGGGGGTAAGCATTGCATTTTGTCGAAATTGGGCTAAAATCTGATAAAATCACAAGGGGTAAGCCTTGCATTTTTGTCGAAATTGGGCTAAAATTGATAAAATAACAAGGGATAAGTCTTGCATTTTTGGCAAGATTGGGCTTAAATCAGATAAAGTCACATGGGGTAAGCCTTGCATTTTTATGGAAATTGGGTTAAGATCAGATAAAGTCACATGGGGTAAGCCTTGCATTTTTGTCGAAATTGGGCTTAAATTTGATAAAATCACAAGGGCTAAGCCTTGCATTTTGTCGAAAATGGGCTAAAATCTGTTAAAATCACAGGGGTAAGCTTTACACTTTTGTCGAAATATGGGCTAAAATCTGATAAAATCACAAGGTAAGCATTGCATTTTTGTCGAAATTGGGCTAAAATCTGATAAAATCACAAGGGGTAAGCCTTGCATTTTTGTCGAAATTGGGCTAAAATTGATAAAATAACAAGGGATAAGTCTTGCATTTTTGGCAAGATTGGGCTTAAATCAGATAAAGTCACATGGGGTAAGCCTTGCATTTTTATGGAAATTGGGTTAAGATCAGATAAAGTCACATGGGGTAAGCCTTGCATTTTTGTCGAAATTGGGCTTAAATTTGATAAAATCACAAGGGCTAAGCCTTGCATTTTTGTCGAAAATGGGCTAAAATCTGTTAAAATCACAGGGGGGTAAGCTTTACACTTTTGTCGAAATATGGGCTAAAATCTGATAAAATCACAAGGGGGTAAGCATTGCATTTTTGTCGAAATTGGGCTAAAATCTGATAAAATCACAAGGGGTAAGCCTTGCATTTTTGTCGAAATTGGGCTAAAATTGATAAAATAACAAGGGATAAGTCTTGCATTTTTGGCAAGATTGGGCTTAAATCAGATAAAGTCACATGGGGTAAGCCTTGCAATTTTATGGAAATTGGGTTAACATCAGATAAAGTCACATGGGGTAAGCCTTGCAATTTTTGTCGAAATTGGGCTTAAATTTGATAAAATCACAAGGGCTAAGCCTTGCATTTTTGTCGAAAATGGGCTAAAATCTGTTAAAATCACAGGGGGGTAAGCTTTACACTTTTGTCGAAATATGGGCTAAAATCTGATAAAATCACAAGGGGGTAAGCATTGCATTTTTGTCGAAATTGGGCTAAAATCTGATAAAATCACAAGGGGTAAGCCTTGCATTTTTGTCGAAATTGGGCTAAAATTGATAAAATAACAAGGGATAAGTCTTGCATTTTTGGCAAGATTGGGCTTAAATCAGATAAAGTCACATGGGGTAAGCCTTGCATTTTTATGGAAATTGGGTTAAGATCAGATAAAGTCACATGGGGTAAGCCTTGCATTTTTTGTCGAAATTGGGCTTAAATTTGATAAAATCACAAGGGCTAAGCCTTGCATTTTTGTCGAAAATGGGCTAAAATCTGTTAAAATCACATCGGGTTAAGATATACACTTTTGCCGCAATATGGGCTAAAATCTGATAAAATCACCTGGGTGTAAGCATTGCATTTTTGTCGAAATTGGGCTAAAATCTGATAAAATCACAAGGGGTAAGCCTTGCATTTTTGTCGAAATTGGGCTAAAATTGATAAAATAACAAGGGATAAGTCTTGCATTTTTGGCAAGATTGGGCTTAAATCAGATAAAGTCACATGGGGTAAGCCTTGCATTTTTATGTAAATTGGGTTAATATCTGATAAAATCACAAGGGGGTAAGCATTGCATTTTTGTCGAAATTGGGCTTAAATTTGATAAAATCACAAGGGCTAAGCCTTGCATTTTTGTCGAAAATGGGCTAAAATCTGTTAAAATCACAGGGGGGTAAGCTTTACACTTTTGTCGAAATATGGGCTAAAATCTGATAAAATCACAAGGGGGTAAGCATTGCATTTTGGTCGAAATTGGGCTAAAATCTGATAAAATCACAAGGGGTAAGCCTTGCATTTTTGTCGAAATTGGGCTAAAATTGATAAAATAACAAGGGATAAGTCTTGCATTTTTGGCAAGATTGGGCTTAAATCAGATAAAGTCACATGGGGTAAGCCTTGCATTTTTATGGAAATTGGGTTAAGATCAGATAAAGTCACATGGGGTAAGCCTTGCATTTTTATGGAAATTGGGCTTAAATTTGATAAAATCACAAGGGCTAAGCCTTGCATTTTTGTCGAAAATGGGCTAAAATCTGTTAAAATCACAGGGGGGTAAGCTTTACACTTTTGTCGAAATATGGGCTAAAATCTGATAAAATCACAAGGGGGTAAGCATTGCATTTTTGTCGAAATTGGGCTAAAATCTGATAAAATCACAAGGGGTAAGCCTTGCATTTTTGTCGAAATTGGGCTAAAATTGATAAAATAACAAGGGATAAGTCTTGCATTTTTGGCAAGATTGGGCTTAAATCAGATAAAGTCACATGGGGTAAGCCTTGCATTTTTATGGAAATTGGGTTAAGATCAGATAAAGTCACATGGGGTAAGCCTTGCATTTTTGTCGAAATTGGGCTTAAATTTGATAAAATCACAAGGGCTAAGCCTTGCATTTTGTCGAAAATGGGCTAAAATCTGTTAAAATCACAGGGGGGTAAGCTTTGCAATTTTTGGGGAATTTGGGCTTAAATTTGATAAAATCACAAGGGCTAAGCATTGAATATTTTGCGAAATTGGGCTAAAAACTGATAAAAACACAAGGGTAAGCCTTGCATTTTGTCGAAATTGGGCTAAAATTGATAAAATAACAAGGGATAAGTCTTGCATTTTTGGCAAGATTGGGCTTAAATCAGATAAAGTCACATGGGGTAAGCCTTGCATTTTTATGGAAATTGGGTTAAGATCAGATAAAGTCACATGGGGTAAGCCTTGCAATTTTGTCGAAATTGGGCTTAAATTTGATAAAATCACAAGGGCTAAGCCTTGCATTTTTGTCGAAAATGGGCTAAAATCTGTTAAAATCACAGGGGGGTAAGCTTTACACTTTTGTCGAAATATGGGCTAAAATCTGATAAAATCACAAGGGGGTAAGCATTGCATTTTTGTCGAAATTGGGCTAAAATCTGATAAAATCACAAGGGGTAAGCCTTGCATTTTTGTCGAAATTGGGCTAAAATTGATAAAATAACAAGGGATAAGTCTTGCATTTTTGGCAAGATTGGGCTTAAATCAGATAAAGTCACATGGGGTAAGCCTTGCTATTTTATGGAAATTGGGTTAAGATCAGATAAAGTCACATGGGGTAAGCCTTGCATTTTTTGTCGAAATTGGGCTTAAATTTGATAAAATCACAAGGGCTAAGCCTTGCATTTTTGTCGAAAATGGGCTAAAATCTGTTAAAATCACAGGGGGGTAAGCTTTACACTTTTGTCGAAATATGGGCTAAAATCTGATAAAATCACAAGGGCTAAGCATTGCATTTTTGTCGAAATTGGGCTAAAATCTGATAAAATCACAAGGGGTAAGCCTTGCATTTTTGTCGAAATTGGGCTAAAATTGATAAAATAACAAGGGATAAGTCTTGCATTTTTGGCAAGATTGGGCTTAAATCAGATAAAGTCACATGGGGTAAGCCTTGCATTTTTATGGAAATTGGGTTAAGATCAGATAAAGTCACATGGGGTAAGCCTTGCATTTTTGTCGAAATTGGGCTTAAATTTGATAAAATCACAAGGGCTAAGCCTTGCATTTTGTCGAAAATGGGCTAAAATCTGTTAAAATCACAGGGGGGTAAGCTTTACACTTTTGTCGAAATATGGGCTAAAATCTGATAAAATCACAAGGGGTAAGCATTGCATTTTTGTCGAAATTGGGCTAAAATCTGATAAAATCACAAGGGGTAACCCTTGCCAATTTGTCGAAATTGGGCTAAAATGGATAAAATAACACGGGAGAAGACTGGCATTTTGGCAAGATTGGGCTTAAATCAGATAAAGTCACATGGGGTAAGCCTTGCATTTTTATGGAAATTGGGTTAAGATCAGATAAAGTCACATGGGGTAAGCCTTGCATTTTTGTCGAAATTGGGCTTAAATTTGATAAAATCACAAGGGCTAAGCCTTGCATTTTTGTCGAAAATGTGCTAAAATCTTGTAAAATCAAATCGGGTTAAGATATACACTTTTGTCGAAATAGGGGCTAAAATCTGATAAAATCACAAGGGGTAAGCATTGCATTTTGTCGAAATTGGGCTAAAATCTGATAAAATCACAAGGGGTAAGCCTTGCATTTTTGTCGAAATTGGGCTAAAATTGATAAAATAACAAGGGATAAGTCTTGCATTTTTGGCAAGATTGGGCTTAAATCAGATAAAGTCACATGGGGTAAGCCTTGCATTTTTATGGAAATTGGGTTAAGATCAGATAAAGTCACATGGGGTAAGCCTTGCATTTTTGTCGAAATTGGGCTAAAATCTGATAAAATCACAAGGGGTAAGCCTTGCATTTTTGTCGAAATTGGGCTAAAATCTGTTAAAATCACAGGGGGGTAAGCTTTACACTTTTGTCGAAATATGGGCTAAAATCTGATAAAATCACAAGGGGTTAAGCATTGCATTTTTGTCGAAATTGGGCTAAAATCTGATAAAATCACAAGGGGTAAGCCTTGCATTTTTGTCGAAATTGGGCTAAAATTGATAAAATAACAAGGGATAAGTCTTGCATTTTTGGCAAGATTGGGCTTAAATCAGATAAAGTCACATGGGGTAAGCCTTGCATTTTTATGGAAATTGGGTTAAGATCAGATAAAGTCACATGGGGTAAGCCTTGCATTTTTGTCGATATTGGGCTTATATTTGATAAATCCACAAGGGCTAAGCCTTGCATTTTTGTCGAAACTGGGCTAAAATCTGTTAAAATCACAGGGGTAAGCTTTACACTTTTGTCGAAATATGGGCTAAAATCTGATAAAATCACAAGGGGTAAGCATTGCATTTTTGTCGAAATTGGGCTAAAATCTGATAAAATCACAAGGGGTAAGCCTTGCATTTTTGTCGAAATTGGGCTAAAATTGATAAAATAACAAGGGATAAGTCTTGCATTTTTGGCAAGATTGGGCTTAAATCAGATAAAGTCACATGGGGTAAGCCTTGCATTTTTATGGAAATTGGGTTAAGATCAGATAAAGTCACATGGGGTAAGCCTTGCATTTTTTTAGGAAATTGGGCATAAATTAGATAAAATCACAAGGGCTAAGCCTTGCATATTTGTCGAAAATGGGCTAAAATCTGTTAAAATCACAGGGGGGTAAGCTTTACACTTTTGTCGAAATATGGGCTAAAATCTGATAAAATCACAAGGGGGTAAGCATTGCATTTTTGTCGAAATTGGGCTAAAATCTGATAAAATCACAAGGGGTAAGCCTTGCATTTTTGTCGAAATTGGGCTAAAATTGATAAAATAACAAGGGATAAGTCTTGCATTTTTGGCAAGATTGGGCTTAAATCAGATAAAGTCACATGGGGTAAGCCTTGCATTTTTATGGAAATTGGGTTAAGATCAGATAAAGTCACATGGGGTAAGCCTTGCATTTTTTGTCGAAATTGGGCTTAAATTTGATAAAATCACAAGGGCTAAGCCTTGCATTTTTGTCGAAAATGGGCTAAAATCTGTTAAAATCACAGGGGGGTAAGCTTTACACTTTTGTCGAAATATGGGCTAAAATCTGATAAAATCACAAGGGGTAAGCATTGCATTTTTGTCGAAATTGGGCTAAAATCTGATAAAATCACAAGGGGTAAGCCTTGCATTTTTGTCGAAATTGGGCTAAAATTGATAAAATAACAAGGGATAAGTCTTGCATTTTTGGCAAGATTGGGCTTAAATCAGATAAAGTCACATGGGGTAAGCCTTGCATTTTTATGGAAATTGGGTTAAGATCAGATAAAGTCACATGGGGTAAGCCTTGCATTTTTTGTCGAAATTGGGGTTAATTTTGATAATATCACAAGGGCTAAGCCTTGCATTTTGTCGAAAATGGGCTAAAATCTGTTAAAATCACAGGGGGGTAAGCTTTACACTTTTGTCGAAATTGGGCTAAAATCTGATAAAATCACAAGTGGGTAAGCATTGCATTTTTGTCGAAATTGGGCTAAAATCTGATAAAATCACAAGGGGTAAGCCTTGCATTTTTGTCGAAATTGGGCTAAAATTGATAAAATAACAAGGGATAAGTCTTGCATTTTTGGCAAGATTGGGCTTAAATCAGATAAAGTCACATGGGGTAAGCCTTGCATTTTTATGGAAATTGGGTTAAGATCAGATAAAGTCACATGGGGTAAGCCTTGCATTTTTGTCGAAATTGGGCTAAAATTGATAAAATAACAAGGGATAAGTCTTGCATTTTGTCGAAAATGGGCTAAAATCTGTTAAAATCACAGGGGGGTAAGCTTTACACTTTTGTCGAAATATGGGCTAAAATCTGATAAAATCACAAGGGGTAAGCATTGCATTTTGTCGAAATTGGGCTAAAATCTGATAAAATCACAAGGGGTAAGCCTTGCATTTTGTCGAAATTGGGCTAAAATTGATAAAATAACAAGGGATAAGTCTTGCATTTTTGGCAAGATTGGGCTTAAATCAGATAAAGTCACATGGGGTAAGCCTTGCATTTTTATGGAAATTGGGTTAAGATCAGATAAAGTCACATGGGGTAAGCCTTGCATTTTTGGACGAAATTTGGCTTAAATTTGATAAAATCACAAGGGCTAAGCCTAGCATTTTTGTCGAAAATGGGCTAAAATCTGATAAATTCACAGGGGTAAGCTTTACAGTTTTTTCGAAATATGGGCTAAAATATTATAAAATCAACATGGGTTAAGCATTGCATTTTTGTCGAAATTGGGCTAAAATCTGATAAAATCACAAGGGGTAAGCCTTGCATTTTTGTCGAAATTGGGCTAAAATTGATAAAATAACAAGGGATAAGACATGCAATTTTGGCAAGATTGGGCTTAAATCAGATAAAGTCACATGGGGTAAGCCTTGCATTTTTATGGAAATTGGGTTAAGATCAGATAAAGTCACCTGGGGTGAGCCTTGCATTTTTGTCGAAATTGGGCTTAAATTTGATAAAATCACAAGGGCTAAGCCTTGCATTTTTGTCGAAAATGGGCTAAAATCTGTTAAAATCACAGGGGGGTAAGCTTTACACTTTTGTCGAAATATGGGCTAAAATCTGATAAAATCACAAGGGGGTAAGCATTGCATTTTGGTCGAAATTGGGCTAAAATCTGATAAAATCACAAGGGGTAAGCCTTGCATTTTTGTCGAAATTGGGCTAAAATTGATAAAATAACAAGGGATAAGTCTTGCATTTTTGGCAAGATTGGGCTTAAATCAGATAAAGTCACATGGGGTAAGCCTTGCATTTTTATGGAAATTGGGTTAAGATCAGATAAAGTCACATGGGGTAAGCCTTGCATTTTTTGTCGAAATTGGGCTTAAATTTGATAAAATCACAAGGGCTAAGCCTTGCATTTTTGTCGAAAATGGGCTAAAATCTGTTAAAATCACAGGGGGGTAAGCTTTACACTTTTGTCGAAATATGGGCTAAAATCTGATAAAATCACAAGGGGTAAGCATTGCATTTTTGTCGAAATTGGGCTAAAATCTGATAAAATCACAAGGGGTAAGCCTTGCATTTTTGTCGAAATTGGGCTAAAATTGATAAAATAACAAGGGATAAGTCTTGCATTTTTGGCAAGATTGGGCTTAAATCAGATAAAGTCACATGGGGTAAGCCTTGCATTTTTATGGAAATTGGGTTAAGATCAGATAAAGTCACATGGGGTAAGCCTTGCATTTTTTGTCGAAATTGGGCTTAAATTTGATAAAATCACAAGGGCTAAGCCTTGCATTTTGTCGAAAATGGGCTAAAATCTGTTAAAATCACAGGGGCGTACCCTTTACACTTTTGTCGAAATATGGGCTAAAATCTGATAAAATCAACAGGGGGTAAGCATTGCATTTTTTTCAAAATTGGGCGAAAATCAGATATAGTTACATGGGGTGAGCCTTGCATTTTTGTCGAATTTGGACTAAAATCAGATAAAATCACAAGGAGTAAGCCCTTGCATTTTTGTGAAATCAGATAAAATCGGATAAAAGTTGCATCTTTTTCGAAATAGATCACGGACCGAGTCTGTCAGGTAGTTGGTGGGGAACGGGGCGCCGTCGGCCCCTTTGAGGTTGCATCTCCGAAGGCCTCCAAAATAAATGCAACGCAAATATTAAACAATGCTGCAATATTATTTGTATCTTTTATTGTGGTTTTGCATAAAAAAAACACCTAAAAAGTACAAATTGAATCTGGATAAAAAAGGTAAAAAGTTACGCTGTGGTTGTCGGGCTTTCAGGCACCGGAATCAGTTTAATAGCACACACTGGCCCCTATCCGGCTTCCCTAGTTCCCTTATGGCAATGGCCTCCGACCCACAGCATGTCCTCCCCTGTTTCCGATCCTAACCTTTGAATTGGCGCTGCCCATCAGGGGAGGAAAACAAGACAGAACCCCAGTCACGCTTTAGCCACATCAAGCAGTCTTGTACCTATAATGTAGGGTCAGCCGGGCTCGAACCCAGACCGGGGCGTCTGAGCGTGAAACAGTCCCGGCACTTATCCAACTGTGCTAGTTAGTGTCGGTACTTAATCCCGGGACTTTACATTGTATGTAGCTTGGAATCCACGTGCAACTAATTGACCATAACTATTTTTGACCGCATGAGGGAGGGCGGGCGTTTTTACCAGGGAATTATCTAGGGTGCACAACCCTAGATAAGCTCCCATAGCAACCAATGCTAAATACTAAATATTCAAATATACTCCAAAACTAGTTAAAAGTCCCTCTCAGCAGCCACTTGAAAACCAATCAAAGATTATTTTCGGACAACTAAACGTCAGATTACTTTTCAATTTTTGGCAGGTCAGCCGTTTTGAATCTTAGCTAATTACCCCAGAAATAAACACCCCGACCGATAGGGCTAAGCCTTGCATTTTTGTCGAAATTGGGCTAAAATCAGATAAAGCCACCTGGGGTGAGCCTTGCATTTTTGTCGAAATTGGGTTAAAATCTGATAAAATCACAAGGGATAAGCCCTTGCATTTTTGTGAAATCAGATAAAATCTGATAAAAAATGCATTTTTGTCGAAATTGGGCTAAAATCTGATAAAATCACAAGGGGGTAAGCATTGCATTTTTGTCGAAATTGGGCTAAAATCTGATAAAATCACAAGGGGTAAGCCTTGCATTTTTGTCGAAATTGGGCTAAAATTGATAAAATAACAAGGGATAAGTCTTGCATTTTTGGCAAGATTGGGCTTAAATCAGATAAAGTCACATGGGGTAAGCCTTGCATTTTTATGGAAATTGGGTTAAGATCAGATAAAGTCACATGGGGTAAGCCTTGCATTTTTTGTCGAAATTGGGCTTAAATTTGATAAAATCACAAGGGCTAAGCCTTGCATTTTTGTCGAAAATGGGCTAAAATCTGTTAAAATCACAGGGGGGTAAGCTTTACACTTTTGTCGAAATATGGGCTAAAATCTGATAAAATCACAACGGGTAAGCATTGCATTTTTGTCGAAATTGGGCTAAAATCTGATAAAATCACAAGGGGTAAGCCTTGCATTTTTGTCGAAATTGGGCTAAAATTGATAAAATAACAAGGGATAAGTCTTGCATTTTTGGCAAGATTGGGCTTAAATCAGATAAAGTCACATGGGGTAAGCCTTGCATTTTTATGGAAATTGGGTTAAGATCAGATAAAGTCACATGGGGTAAGCCTTGCATTTTTGTCGAAATTGGGCTTAAATTTGATAAAATCACAAGGGCTAAGCCTTGCATTTTGTCGAAATTGGGCTAAAAAGAGATAAAATCACAAGGGGTAAGCTTTACACTTTTGTCGAAATATGGGCTAAAATCTGATAAAATCACAAGGGGGTAAGCATTGCATTTTTGTCGAAATTGGGCTAAAATCTGATAAAATCACAAGGGGTAAGCCTTGCATTTTTGTCGAAATTGGGCTAAAATTGATAAAATAACAAGGGATAAGTCTTGCATTTTTGGCAAGATTGGGCTTAAATCAGATAAAGTCACATGGGGTAAGCCTTGCATTTTATGGAAATTGGGTTAAGATCAGATAAAGTCACATGGGGTAAGCCTTGCATTTTTGTCGAAATTGGGCTTAAATTTGATAAAATCACAAGGGCTAAGCCTTGCATTTTTGTCGAAAATGGGCTAAAATCTGTTAAAATCACAGGGGGGTAAGCTTTACACTTTTGTCGAAATATGGGCTAAAATCTGATAAAATCACAAGGGGGTAAGCATTGCATTTTTTTCAAAATTGGGCGAAAATCAGATATAGTTACATGGGGTGAGCCTTGCATTTTTGTCGAATTTGGACTAAAATCAGATAAAATCACAAGGAGTAAGCCCTTGCATTTTTGTGAAATCAGATAAAATCGGATAAAAGTTGCATCTTTTTCGAAATAGATCACGGACCGAGTCTGTCAGGTAGTTGGTGGGGAACGGGGCGCCGTCGGCCCCTTTGAGGTTGCATCTCCGAAGGCCTCCAAAATAAATGCAACGCAAATATTAAACAATGCTGCAATATTATTTGTATCTTTTATTGTGGTTTTGCATAAAAAAAACACCTAAAAAGTACAAATTGAATCTGGATAAAAAAGGTAAAAAGTTACGCTGTGGTTGTCGGGCTTTCAGGCACCGGAATCAGTTTAATAGCACACACTGGCCCCTATCCGGCTTCCCTAGTTCCCTTATGGCAATGGCCTCCGACCCACAGCATGTCCTCCCCTGTTTCCGATCCTAACCTTTGAATTGGCGCTGCCCATCAGGGGAGGAAAACAAGACAGAACCCCAGTCACGCTTTAGCCACATCAAGCAGTCTTGTACCTATAATGTAGGGTCAGCCGGGCTCGAACCCAGACCGGGGCGTCTGAGCGTGAAACAGTCCCGGCACTTATCCAACTGTGCTAGTTAGTGTCGGTACTTAATCCCGGGACTTTACATTGTATGTAGCTTGGAATCCACGTGCAACTAATTGACCATAACTATTTTTGACCGCATGAGGGAGGGCGGGCGTTTTTACCAGGGAATTATCTAGGGTGCACAACCCTAGATAAGCTCCCATAGCAACCAATGCTAAATACTAAATATTCAAATATACTCCAAAACTAGTTAAAAGTCCCTCTCAGCAGCCACTTGAAAACCAATCAAAGATTATTTTCGGACAACTAAACGTCAGATTACTTTTCAATTTTTGGCAGGTCAGCCGTTTTGAATCTTAGCTAATTACCCCAGAAATAAACACCCCGACCGATAGGGCTAAGCCTTGCATTTTTGTCGAAATTGGGCTAAAATCAGATAAAGCCACCTGGGGTGAGCCTTGCATTTTTGTCGAAATTGGGTTAAAATCTGATAAAATCACAAGGGCTAAGCCTTGCATTTTTGTCGAAAATGGGCTAAAATCTGTTAAAATCACAGGGGGGTAAGCTTTACACTTTTGTCGAAATATGGGCTAAAATCTGATAAAATCACAAGGGGGTAAGCATTGCATTTTTGTCGAAATTGGGCTAAAATCTGATAAAATCACAAGGGGTAAGCCTTGCATTTTTGTCGAAATTGGGCTAAAATTGATAAAATAACAAGGGATAAGTCTTGCATTTTTGGCAAGATTGGGCTTAAATCAGATAAAGTCACATGGGGTAAGCCTTGCATTTTTATGGAAATTGGGTTAAGATCAGATAAAGTCACATGGGGTAAGCCTTGCATTTTTTGTCGAAATTGGGCTTAAATTTGATAAAATCACAAGGGCTAAGCCTTGCATTTTTGTCGAAAATGGGCTAAAATCTGTTAAAATCACAGGGGGGTAAGCTTTACACTTTTGTCGAAATATGGGCTAAAATCTGATAAAATCACAAGGGGGTAAGCATTGCATTTTTGTCGAAATTGGGCTAAAATCTGATAAAATCACAAGGGGTAAGCCTTGCATTTTTGTCGAAATTGGGCTAAAATTGATAAAATAACAAGGGATAAGTCTTGCATTTTTGGCAAGATTGGGCTTAAATCAGATAAAGTCACATGGGGTAAGCCTTGCATTTTTATGGAAATTGGGTTAAGATCAGATAAAGTCACATGGGGTAAGCCTTGCATTTTTTGTCGAAATTGGGCTTAAATTTGATAAAATCACAAGGGCTAAGCCTTGCATTTTTGTCGAAAATGGGCTAAAATCTGTTAAAATCACAGGGGGGTAAGCTTTACACTTTTGTCGAAATATGGGCTAAAATCTGATAAAATCACAAGGGGGTAAGCATTGCATTCTTGTCGAAATTGGGCTAAAATCTGATAAAATCACAAGGGGTAAGCCTTGCATTTTTGTCGAAATTGGGCTAAAATTGATAAAATAACAAGGGATAAGTCTTGCATTTTTGGCAAGATTGGGCTTAAATCAGATAAAGTCACATGGGGTAAGCCTTGCATTTTTATGGAAATTGGGTTAAGATCAGATAAAGTCACATGGGGTAAGCCTTGCATTTTTGTCGAAATTGGGCTTAAATTTGATAAAATCACAAGGGCTAAGCCTTGCATTTTTGTCGAAAATGGGCTAAAATCTGTTAAAATCACAGGGGGGTAAGCTTTACACTTTTGTCGAAATATGGGCTAAAATCTGATAAAATCACAAGGGGTAAGCATTGCATTTTTGTCGAAATTGGGCTAAAATCTGATAAAATCACAAGGGGTAAGCCTTGCATTTTTGTCGAAATTGGGCTAAAATTGATAAAATAACAAGGGATAAGTCTTGCATTTTTGGCAAGATTGGGCTTAAATCAGATAAAGTCACATGGGGTAAGCCTTGCATTTTTATGGAAATTGGGTTAAGATCAGATAAAGTCACATGGGGTAAGCCTTGCATTTTTGTCGAAATTGGGCTTAAATTTGATAAAATCACAAGGGCTAAGCCTTGCATTTTTGTCGAAAATGGGCTAAAATCTGTTAAAATCACAGGGGGGTAAGCTTTACACTTTTGTCGAAATATGGGCTAAAATCTGATAAAATCACAAGGGGGTAAGCATTGCATTTTTGTCGAAATTGGGCTAAAATCTGATAAAATCACAAGGGGTAAGCCTTGCATTTTTGTCGAAATTGGGCTAAAATTGATAAAATAACAAGGGATAAGTCTTGCATTTTTGGCAAGATTGGGCTTAAATCAGATAAAGTCACATGGGGTAAGCCTTGCATTTTTATGGAAATTGGGTTAAGATCAGATAAAGTCACATGGGGTAAGCCTTGCATTTTTTGTCGAAATTGGGCTTAAATTTGATAAAATCACAAGGGCTAAGCCTTGCATTTTGGTCGAAAATGGGCTAAAATCTGTTAAAATCACAGGGGGGTAAGCTTTACACTTTTGTCGAAATATGGGCTAAAATCTGATAAAATCACAAGGGGGTAAGCATTGCATTTTTGTCGAAATTGGGCTAAAATCTGATAAAATCACAAGGGGTAAGCCTTGCATTTTTGTCGAAATTGGGCTAAAATTGATAAAATAACAAGGGATAAGTCTTGCATTTTTGGCAAGATTGGGCTTAAATCAGATAAAGTCACATGGGGTAAGCCTTGCATTTTTATGGAAATTGGGTTAAGATCAGATAAAGTCACATGGGGTAAGCCTTGCATTTTTGTCGAAATTGGGCTTAAATTTGATAAAATCACAAGGGCTAAGCCTTGCATTTTTGTCGAAAATGGGCTAAAATCTGTTAAAATCACAGGGGGGTAAGCTTTACACTTTTGTCGAAATATGGGCTAAAATCTGATAAAATCACAAGGGGTAAGCATTGCATTTTTGTCGAAATTGGGCTAAAATCTGATAAAATCACAAGGGGTAAGCCTTGCATTTTTGTCGAAATTGGGCTAAAATTGATAAAATAACAAGGGATAAGTCTTGCATTTTTGGCAAGATTGGGCTTAAATCAGATAAAGTCACATGGGGTAAGCCTTGCATTTTTATGGAAATTGGGTTAAGATCAGATAAAGTCACATGGGGTAAGCCTTGCATTTTTTGTCGAAATTGGGCTTAAATTTGATAAAATCACAAGGGCTAAGCCTTGCATTTTTGTCGAAAATGGGCTAAAATCTGTTAAAATCACAGGGGGTAAGCTTTACACTTTTGTCGAAATATGGGCTAAAATCTGATAAAATCACAAGGGGGTAAGCATTGCATTTTTGTCGAAATTGGGCTAAAATCTGATAAAATCACAAGGGGTAAGCCTTGCATTTTTGTCGAAATTGGGCTAAAATTGATAAAATAACAAGGGATAAGTCTTGCATTTTTGGCAAGATTGGGCTTAAATCAGATAAAGTCACATGGGGTAAGCCTTGCATTTTTATGGAAATTGGGTTAAGATCAGATAAAGTCACATGGGGTAAGCCTTGCATATTTTGTCGAAATTGGGCTTAAATTTGATAAAATCACAAGGGCTAAGCCTTGCATTTTTGTCGAAAATGGGCTAAAATCTGTTAAAATCACAGGGGGGTAAGCTTTACACTTTTGTCGAAATATGGGCTAAAATCTGATAAAATCACAAGGGGTTAAGCATTGCATTTTTGTCGAAATTGGGCTAAAATCTGATAAAATCACAAGGGGTAAGCCTTGCATTTTTGTCGAAATTGGGCTAAAATTGATAAAATAACAAGGGATAAGTCTTGCATTTTTGGCAAGATTGGGCTTAAATCAGATAAAGTCACATGGGGTAAGCCTTGCATTTTTATGGAAATTGGGTTAAGATCAGATAAAGTCACATGGGGTAAGCCTTGCATTTTTGTCGAAATTGGGCTTAAATTTGATAAAATCACAAGGGCTAAGCCTTGCATTTTTGTCGAAAATGGGCTAAAATCTGTTAAAATCACAGGGGGGTAAGCTTTACACTTTTGTCGAAATATGGGCTAAAATCTGATAAAATCACAAGGGGTAAGCATTGCATTTTTGTCGAAATTGGGCTAAAATCTGATAAAATCACAAGGGGTAAGCCTTGCATTTTTGTCGAAATTGGGCTAAAATTGATAAAATAACAAGGGATAAGTCTTGCATTTTTGGCAAGATTGGGCTTAAATCAGATAAAGTCACATGGGGTAAGCCTTGCATTTTTATGGAAATTGGGTTAAGATCAGATAAAGTCACATGGGGTAAGCCTTGCATTTTTGTCGAAATTGGGCTTAAATTTGATAAAATCACAAGGGCTAAGCCTTGCAAATTTGTCGAAAATGGGCTAAAATCTGTTAAAATCACAGGGGGGTAAGCTTTACACTTTTGTCGAAATATGGGCTAAAATCTGATAAAATCACAAGGGGGTAAGCATTGCAATTTTGTCGAAATTGGGCTAAAATCTGATAAAATCACAAGGGGTAAGCCTTGCATTTTTGTCGAAATTGGGCTAAAATTGATAAAATAACAAGGGATAAGTCTTGCATTTTTGGCAAGATTGGGCTTAAATCAGATAAAGTCACATGGGGTAAGCCTTGCATTTTTATGGAAATTGGGTTAAGATCAGATAAAGTCACATGGGGTAAGCCTTGCATTTTTGTCGAAATTGGGCTTAAATTTGATAAAATCACAAGGGCTAAGCCTTGCATTTTTGTCGAAAATGGGCTAAAATCTGTTAAAATCACAGGGGGGTAAGCTTTACACTTTTGTCGAAATATGGGCTAAAATCTGATAAAATCACAAGGGGGTAAGCATTGCATTTTTGTCGAAATTGGGCTAAAATCTGATAAAATCACAAGGGGTAAGCCTTGCATTTTTGTCGAAATTGGGCTAAAATTGATAAAATAACAAGGGATAAGTCTTGCATTTTTGGCAAGATTGGGCTTAAATCAGATAAAGTCACATGGGGTAAGCCTTGCATTTTTATGGAAATTGGGTTAAGATCAGATAAAGTCACATGGGGTAAGCCTTGCATTTTTTGTCGAAATTGGGCTTAAATTTGATAAAATCACAAGGGCTAAGCCTTGCATTTTTGTCGAAAATGGGCTAAAATCTGTTAAAATCACAGGGGGGTAAGCTTTACACTTTTGTCGAAATATGGGCTAAAATCTGATAAAATCACATGGGGTAAGCATTGCATTTTTGTCGAAATTGGGCTAAAATCTGATAAAATCACAAGGGGTAAGCCTTGCATTTTTGTCGAAATTGGGCTAAAATTGATAAAATAACAAGGGATAAGTCTTGCATTTTTGGCAAGATTGGGCTTAAATCAGATAAAGTCACATGGGGTAAGCCTTGCATTTTTATGGAAATTGGGTTAAGATCAGATAAAGTCACATGGGGTAAGCCTTGCATTTTTTGTCGAAATTGGGCTTAAATTTGATAAAATCACAAGGGCTAAGCCTTGCATTTTTGTCGAAAATGGGCTAAAATCTGTTAAAAACACAGGGGGGAAAGCTTTACACATTTGTAGAAAAATGCGCTAAAATCTGAAAAAAACAAAAGCGCGTAAGCAATCCAGTAATGGCGAAATTGGGCTAAAATCTGATAAAATCACAAGGGGTAAGCCGTTCAATTTTGTCGAAATTGGGCTAAAATTGATAAAATAACAAGGGATAAGTCTTGCATTTTTGGCAAGATTGGGCTTAAATCAGATAAAGTCACATGGGGTAAGCCTTGCATTTTTATGGAAATTGGGTTAAGATCAGATAAAGTCACATGGGGTAAGCCTTGCATGATTTGTCGAAATTGGGCTTAAATTTGATAAAATCACAAGGGCTAAGCCTTGCATTTTTGTCGAAAATGGGCTAAAATCTGTTAAAATCACAGGGGGGTAAGCTTTACACTTTTGTCGAAATATGGGCTAAAATCTGATAAAATCACAAGGGGTAAGCATTGCATTTTTGTCGAAATTGGGCTAAAATCTGATAAAATCACAAGGGGTAAGCCTTGCATTTTTGTCGAAATTGGGCTAAAATTGATAAAATAACAAGGGATAAGTCTTGCATTTTTGGCAAGATTGGGCTTAAATCAGATAAAGTCACATGGGGTAAGCCTTGCATTTTTATGGAAATTGGGTTAAGATCAGATAAAGTCACATGGGGTAAGCCTTGCATTTTTGTCGAAATTGGGCTTAAATTTGATAAAATCACAAGGGCTAAGCCTTGCATTTTTGTCGAAAATGGGCTAAAATCTGTTAAAATCACAGGGGGGTAAGCTTTACACTTTTGTCGAAATATGGGCTAAAATCTGATAAAATCACAAGGGGGTAAGCATTGCATTTTTGTCGAAATTGGGCTAAAATCTGATAAAATCACAAGGGGTAAGCCTTGCATTTTGTCGAAATTGGGCTAAAATTGATAAAATAACAAGGGATAAGTCTTGCATTTTTGGCAAGATTGGGCTTAAATCAGATAAAGTCACATGGGGTAAGCCTTGCATTTTTATGGAAATTGGGTTAAGATCAGATAAAGTCACATTTTTTGTCGAAATTGGGCTTAAATTTGATAAAATCACAAGGGCTAAGCCTTGCATTTTTGTCGAAAATGGGCTAAAATCTGTTAAAATCACAGGGGGGTAAGCTTTACACTTTTGTCGAAATATGGGCTAAAATCTGATAAAATCACAAGGGGTAAGCATTGCATTTTTGTCGAAATTGGGCTAAAATCTGATAAAATCACAAGGGGTAAGCCTTGCATTTTTGTCGAAATTGGGCTAAAATTGATAAAATAACAAGGGATAAGTCTTGCATTTTTGGCAAGATTGGGCTTAAATCAGATAAAGTCACATGGGGTAAGCCTTGCATTTTTATGGAAATTGGGTTAAGATCAGATAAAGTCACATGGGGTAAGCCTTGCATTTTTTGTCGAAATTGGGCTTAAATTTGATAAAATCACAAGGGCTAAGCCTTGCATTTTTGTCGAAAATGGGCTAAAATCTGTTAAAATCACAGGGGGGTAAGCTTTACACTTTTGTCGAAATATGGGCTAAAATCTGATAAAATCACAAGGGGGTAAGCATTGCATTTTTTTCAAAATTGGGCGAAAATCAGATATAGTTACATGGGGTGAGCCTTGCATTTTTGTCGAATTTGGACTAAAATCAGATAAAATCACAAGGAGTAAGCCCTTGCATTTTTGTGAAATCAGATAAAATCGGATAAAAGTTGCATCTTTTTCGAAATAGATCACGGACCGAGTCTGTCAGGTAGTTGGTGGGGAACGGGCGCCGTCGGCCCCTTTGAGGTTGCATCTCCGAAGGCCTCCAAAATAAATGCAACGCAAATATTAAACAATGCTGCAATATTATTTGTATCTTTTATTGTGGTTTTGCATAAAAAAAACACCTAAAAAGTACAAATTGAATCTGGATAAAAAAGGTAAAAAGTTACGCTGTGGTTGTCGGGCTTTCAGGCACCGGAATCAGTTTAATAGCACACACTGGCCCCTATCCGGCTTCCCTAGTTCCCTTATGGCAATGGCCTCCGACCCACAGCATGTCCTCCCCTGTTTCCGATCCTAACCTTTGAATTGGCGCTGCCCATCAGGGGAGGAAAACAAGACAGAACCCCAGTCACGCTTTAGCCACATCAAGCAGTCTTGTACCTATAATGTAGGGTCAGCCGGGCTCGAACCCAGACCGGGGCGTCTGAGCGTGAAACAGTCCCGGCACTTATCCAACTGTGCTAGTTAGTGTCGGTACTTAATCCCGGGACTTTACATTGTATGTAGCTTGGAATCCACGTGCAACTAATTGACCATAACTATTTTTGACCGCATGAGGGAGGGCGGGCGTTTTCACCAGGGAATTATCTAGGGGTGCACCCCACTAATTCAACTCCCATAGCATTCAGTGCAAAAGGCTAAATATTCAAAAATACACGAAAAATACTTAAAAGTCTCACAGCTTTTTACAGTAAAGGGAAAAGTATTAATTGACTCTTGAACTTTTATTCTCTGCTCAATTTAATATGGGGAGTCCCTGGTCCCGTCGAGTTATTCTCCCTCCAAATCAAAACACCCCTACACCAGTGTAATTTTCCAAACGTCCGAGCATCAATCTTGAAAAATGTCCCTACACCTCTCGGCAAATAGGACCAGTTTTTCAGGGCCTATGTCATCCAAAATACCTCAAGTTGGAAGTCAACAACCCCCAGGTTACAATTGGGCAACATTTTTACACTCTACCCGTTTTATTGGGCTCTCAAGTCTGTATAATATAGGATATTTTGAGGGCCTACAAAATATTCATGAGCTCGATGCTCTGTTTTCTCCATATTTAGTGGGGTGCATCCCTAGGACGCACCACCCTAGATAAGCTCCCATAGCAACCAATGCTAAATGCTAAATATTCAAATATACTCAAAAAATAATTAAAGTCTCTCTCAGCAGCCTCTTGAAAACCAATCAAACACATTTTCGGACAACTAAACGTCAGATTGCTTTTCAATTTTTGGCAGGTCTGCCGTTTTGGAATCTTTGCTAATTACCCCAGAAATAAACACCCCGACCGATGGGGTTAGGGTTAGTGTTGGTTACCCGAATATAGGTTTTTTTCCCAAACCGATTTGCTGCCAGTTTTTGTGAAAAACTTATCCACTTTCTAAGCCAAATAGGACCAACTTTAAAGCCTACAATTTTATCAATTCTCCTCAAAAGTTGAAGCACAGAACCCCCAGGTTGTGGTAACTTGTCATACTATCACAATCTATCAGTTGCATGACCCCCAAAACCAGGCCAAAACGTTATTATTCAGCAGATTGTGAGGGCCTACAAAATAATGATGATCAGTTTGGCGCACGAACTTAGATTAAGCCTTGCATTGTTTTCCAAAATGGGCTGAAATTGTTGAATCAGAAGGAGTAAGCCTGGCATTTTTGTCGAAATTGGGCTAAAATCTGATAAAAGCGTTGCTTTTTTTTTATTATAAATGGGCAGATATTTAAAAAAATCATTAAAAAAAGCATTTTTATCGAATTTAGGTCAGATTTAAAGTTGTGTCAAGTTATATAAAAGGCACCAGTATTGCCTACTGCATCATTTCACAGCAGAAAGTCGCAACTTAGATTAAGCCCTGCATTTTTTTCAAAAATGGGCTGAAATTGATAAAATCAGGAGTAAGCCTTGCATTTTTGTCGAAATCGGGCTACAATCGGATAAAATCACAAGGGATATTAGCTCTGCTTTTTTTGATAAATGGGGAGATATTAGAAAAAATCTTAAACAAATCATTTTTAAGGAGAAAGTCGGAACTTAGATTTTGCTTTACAAAAATGTCCCATTAGCGAAAATCTCTTAAATCTACTCAATGGCTTTACTGCGACTCTTATCAGCTGCATGACATTCTAGAGCAGATGACTTACCACTAGATCACCGAGATTGCCAGGTAATATGGATACGTATTAATCAGAGGGAAACAAATACTTATTCTTCAGATCATGAGCTGTTTTATTTATACATAATTTAAATGATCAGTCAATAAAATAAATCATTCATGTTATATTATATTACATCCAACTTAACCTGATATTAAACACTATGACCATTAAAGGTCTGCATACGTTTGGTAATGACTCTGGAAATTAATGGCAATAAAAACTTACTTGGTAAGAAGTACAGCAGCTTTGGACAGTATCGTGCATTTTGAAAAAGAAAATCACTTAAAAGTACTGCG
>CM037460.1:14869177-14884177 GCA_021014325.1 Plazaster borealis
CCCGGGATTAAGTACCGACACTAACTAGCACAGTTGGATAAGTGCCGGGACTGTTTCACGCTCAGACGCCCCGGTCTGGGTTCGAGCCCGGCTGACCCTACATTATAGGTACAAGACTGCTTGATGTGGCTAAAGCGTGACTGGGGTTCTGTCTTGTTTTCCTCCCCTGATGGGCAGCGCCAATTCAAAGGTTAGGATCGGAAACAGGGGAGGACATGCTGTGGGTCGGAGGCCATTGCCATAAGGGAACTAGGGAAGCCGGATAGGGGCCAGTGTGTGCTATTAAACTGATTCCGGTGCCTGAAAGCCCGACAACCACAGCGTAACTTTTTACCTTTTTTATCCAGATTCAATTTGTACTTTTTAGGTGTTTTTTATGCAACAACACAAAAAAAAGATACAAATAATATTGCAGCATTGTTTAATATTTGCGTTGCATTTATTTTGGAGGCCTTCGGAGATGCAACCTCAAAGGGGCCGACGGCGCTCCGTTCCCCACCAACTGCCTGACAGACTCGGTGCGTGATCTATTTCGACAAAGATGCAACTTTTATCCGATTTTATCTGATTTCACAAAAATGCAAGGGCTTACTCCTTGTGATTTTATCTGATTTTAGTCCAAATTCGACAAAAATGCAAGGCTCACCCCATGTAACTATATCTGATTTTCGCCCAATTTTGAAAAAAATGCAATGCTTACCCCCTTGTGATTTTATCAGATTTTAGCCCATATTTCGACAAAAGTGTAAAGCTTACCCCCCTGTGATTTTAACAGATTTTAGCCCATTTTCGACAAAAATGCAAGGCTTAGCCCTTGTAATTTTATCAAATTTAAGCCCAATTTCGACAAAAATGCAAGGCTTACCCCATGTGACTTTATCTGATTTTAACCCAATTTCGATAAAAATGCAAGGCTTACCCCATGTGACTTTATCTGATTTAAGCCCAATCTTGCCAAAAATGCAAGACTTATCCCTTGTTATTTTATCAAATTTTAGCCCAATTTCGACACAAATGCGAGGCTTACCCTTTGTGATTTTATCAGATTTTAGCCCAATTTCGACAAAAATGCCAGGCTTACGCCTACCTCTTGTGATTTTTTCAGATTTTAGCCCAATTTCGACACAAATGCAAAGCTTACCCCCTTGTGATTTTATCAGATTTTAGCCCTCATTCGACAAAGATACAACTTTTATCCGCCTTTATCTGATTCCACAAAAATGCAAGGGCTTACTCCTTGTGATTTTATCTGATTTTAGCCCAATTTCGACAAAAATGCAAGGCTCAACCCATGTGACTTTATGTGATTTTCGCCCAATTTTGAAAAAAATGCAAGGCTTACCCCTTGTGATTTTATCAGATTTTAGCCCATATTTCGACAAAAATGCGAGGCTTACCCCTTGTGATTTTATCAGATTTTAGCCCAATTTCGACGAAAATGCAAGGCTTACCCATGTGACTTTATCTGATTTTAGCCAAATTTTGACAAAAATGCAATGCTTACCCCTAGTGATTTTATCCGATTTTAGCCCAATTTTGATAAAAGTGCAAGGCTTACTAACCCCTTTGATTGTATCCGATTTTATCCAAATCTTGACAAAAAAAGCAAATCTTACCCCCCCCCCCCCCCGCCTGTGATTTTTAACAGATTTTAGCCCATTTTCGACAAAAGTGCAAAGCTTACCCCTTGTGATTTTATCAAATTTAAAATGCAAGGCAATTTTATCCAATTTTAGCCAAATTTTAGCCCAATTTTGACAAAAATGCAAGGCTCAGCCCTTGTGATTTCATCAAATTTTAGCCCAATTTCGACATAAATGCAAGGCTAACCCCATGTGAGTTTATCTGATTTTAGCCCAATTTCGATAAAAATGTAAGGCTCTCCCCTTGTGTTTTTATCAAATTTTAGCCCAATTCGACAAAACTACAAGGCTCACCCCATGTGACTTTATCTAATTTTAGCCCAATTTCGACAAAAATGCAAGGCTTAGCCCTTGTTAATTATCAAATTTTAGCCCGATTTCGACACAAAAAGCAAGGCTTACGCCTACCTCTTGTAATTTAATCAGATTTTAGCCCAATCTCGAAAAAAATGCCAGGCTTACATTTTGTAATTTGTTCAGATTTTTGCCCAATTTCGACAAATATGCAAGGCTTATCCCTTGTTATTTTATCAAATTTTAGCCCAATTTCGAAAATATGCAAGGCTAACCCCCTTGTGATTTTATCAGATTTCAGCCCAATTTCGACAAAAATGCATTTTTTAACCGATTTTATCTGATTTCACAAAAATGCAAGGGCTTACCCCCCTGTGATTTTATCAGATTTTAGCCCATTTTCGACAAAAATGCAAGGCTTAGCCCTTGTGATTTTATCAAATTTTAGCCCAATTTCGACAAAAATGCAAGGCTTACCCCATGTGACTTTATCTGATTTTAGCCCAATCTCGAAAAAAATGCCAGGCTTACATCTTGTATTTTTTTCAGATTTTTGCCCAATTTCGACATATGCAAAGCTTACCCCCTTGTGATTTTATCAGATTTCAGCCCAATTTCGACAAATATGCATTTTTTATCAGATTTTATCTGATTTCACAAAAATGCAAGGGCTTACCCCTTGTGATTTTGTCAGATTTTAGCCCAATTTCGACAAAAATGCAAGGCTTAGCGCTATCGGTCGGGGTGTTTATTTCTGGGGTAATTAGCTAAGATTCCAAACGGCTGACATGCCAAAAATTGAAAAGAAATCTGACGTTTAGTTGTCCGAAAATAATGTTTGATTGGTTTTCAAGAGGCTGCTGAGAGAGACTTTAACTAGTTTTTGAGTATATTTGAATATTTAGCATTTAGCATTGGTTGCTATGGGAGCTTATCTAGGGTTGTGCACCCTAAATACTTCCCTGGTGAAAACGCCCGCCCTCCCTCATGCGGTCAAAAATAGTTATGGTCAATTAGTTGCACGTGGATTCCAAGCTACATACAATGTAAAGTCCCGGGATTAAGTACCGACACTAACTAGCACAGTTGGATAAGTGCCGGGACTGTTTCACGCTCAGACGCCCCGGTCTGGGTTCGAGTCCGGCTGACCCTATATATAGGTTCTAGACTGCTTGATGTGGCTAAAGCGTGACTGGGGTTCTGTCTTGTCTCCTCCCCTGATGGACAGCGCCAGTTCAAAGGTTAGGATCGGAAACAGGGGAGGACATGCTGTGGGTCGGATGCCACGCCATAAGGGAACTAGGGAAGCCGGATAGGGGCCAGTGTGTGCTATTAAACTGATTCCGGTGCCTGAAAGCCCGACAACCACAGCGTAACTTTTTACCTTTTTTATCCAGATTCAATTTGTATATACTTTTTAGGTGTTTTTTATGCAACAACACAATAAAAGATACAAATAATATTGCAGCATTGTTTAATATTTGCGTTGCATTTATTTTGGAGGCCTTCGGAGATGCAACCTCAAAGGGGCCGACGGCGCTCCGTTCCCCACCAACTGGCTGACAGACTCGGTCCGTGATCTATTTCGACAAAGATTTTAGCCCATATTTCGACAAAAATGCAAGGCTTACCCCTTGTAATTTTATCAGATTTTAGCCCAATTTCGACAAAAATGCAAGGCTTACCCCCTTGTGATTTTATCAAATTTTAGCCCAATTTCGACAAAAGTGCAAGGCTTACCCCCCCCCCTGTGATTTTAACAGATTTTAGCCCATTTTCGACAAAAATTCAAGGCTTACCCCTTGTGATTTTATCAAGTTTAAAATGCAAGGCTTACCCCCTAGTGATTTTATCCGATTCTAGCCCAAATTCGACACAAATGCAAGGCCTAGCTCTTGTGATTTTATCAAATTTTAGCCCAATTTCGACAAAAAAATGCAAGGCTTACCCCATGTGACTTTATCTAATTTAAGCCCAATTTCGACAAATATGCAAGGCTTATCCCTTGTTATTTTATCAAATTTTAGCCCAATTTCGAAAATATGCAAGGCTTACCCCCTTGTGATTTTATCAGATTTCAGCCCAATTTCGACAAAAATGCATTTTTTATCAGATTTTATCTGACTTCACAAAAATGCAAGGGCTTACCCCTATTGATTTTTGACAGATTTTAGCCCAATTTCGACAAAAATGCAAGGCTCACCCCAGGTGACTTTATCTGATTTTAGCCCAATTTCGACAAAAATGCAAGGCTTAGCCCTATCGGTCGGGGTGTTTATTTCTGGGGTAATTAGCTAAGATTCCAAACGGCTGACCTGCCAAAAATTACCCCTTGTGATTTCATCAAATTTAAAATACAAGGCTTACCCCGTTCTGATTTTTTCAAAGTTTAGCCCAATTTCGACAAAATTGCGCAGCTTAGGCCTACCCCCTGTGATTTTATCAGATTTTAGCCCAATTTTGACAAAAATGCAATGCTTACCCCTTGTAATTTTATCCGATTTTAGCCCAATTTTGATGCAAAGTGCAAGGCTTACTAACCCCCTGTGATTTTATTCTATTTAATCCCAATCTTGACAAAAATGCAAGGCTTACCCCTTGTGATTATATCAGATTTTAGCCAAATTTCGACAAAAGTGCAACGCTTACCCCCTGTGATTTTAACAGATTTGTGACCATTCTCGACAAAAATGCAAGGCTTACCCCCTTGTGATTTTATCAATTTAAAATGCAAGGCTTACCCCCTTGTGATTTTATCAGATTTTAGCCCAATTTCGACAAAAATGCAAGGCTCACCCCTTGTGATTTTATCAAATTTTAGCCCAATTTCGACAAAAGTGCAAGGCTTACCCCCCCCCCTGTGATTTTAACAGATTTTAGCCCATTTTGGACAAAAATTCAAGGTTTACCCCTTGTGATTTTATCAAGTTTAAAATGCAAGGCTTACCCCCTAGTGATTTTATCCGATTCTAGCCCAAATTCGACACAAATGCAAGGCCTAGCTCTTGTGATTTTATCAAATTTTAGCCCAATTTCGACAAAAAAATGCAAGGCTTACCCCATGTGACTTTATCTAATTTAAGCCCAATTTCGACAAATATGCAAGGCTTATCCCTTGTTATTTTATCAAATTTTAGCCCAATTTCGAAAATATGCAAGGCTTACCCCCTTGTGATTTTATCAGATTTCAGCCCAATTTCGACAAAAATGCATTTTTTATCAGATTTTATCTGACTTCACAAAAATGCAAGGGCTTACCCCTATTGATTTTTGACAGATTTTAGCCCAATTTCGACAAAAATGCAAGGCTCACCCCAGGTGACTTTATCTGATTTTAGCCCAATTTCTACAAAAATGCAAGGCTTAGCCCTATCGGTCGGGGTGTTTATTTCTGGGGTAATTAGCTAAGATTCCAAACGGCTGACCTGCCAAAAATTACCCCTTGTGATTTCATCAAATTTAAAATACAAGGCTTACCCCGTTCTGATTTTTTCAAAGTTTAGCCCAATTTCGACAAAATTGCGAAGCTTAGGCCTACCCCCTGTGATTTTATCAGATTTTAGCCCAATTTTGACAAAAATGCAATGCTTACCCCTTGTAATTTTATCCGATTTTAGCCCAATTTTGATGCAAAGTGCAAGGCTTACTAACCCCCTGTGATTTTATTCTATTTAACCCCAATCTTGACAAAAATGCAAGGCTTACCCCTTGTGATTATATCAGATTTTAGCCAAATTTCGACAAAAGTGCAACGCTTACCCCCTGTGATTTTAACAGATTTGTGACCATTCTCGACAAAAATGCAAGGCTTACCCCCTTGCTATTTTATCAATTTAAAATGCAAGGCTTACCCCCTTGTGATTTTGTCAGATTTTAGCCCAATTTCGACAAAAATGCAACTTTTATCCGATTTTATCTGATTTCAGAAAAATGCAAGGGCTTACCCCTTGTAATTTTATCAGATTTTAGCCCAATTTCGACAAAAATGCAAGGCTCACCCCTTGTGATTTTATCAAATTTTAGCCCAACTTGGACATAAATGCAAGGCTTACCCCCTTGTGATTTTATCAAATTTTAGCCCAATTTCGACAAAAGTGCAAGGCTTACCCCCCCCCAGTGATTTTAACAGATTTTAGCCCATTTTCGACAAAAATTCAAGGCTTACTTTTTGTGATTTTATCAAGTTTAAAATGCAAGGCTTACCCCCTAGTGATTTTATCCGATTCTAGCTCAAATTCGACACAAATGCAAGGCCTAGCTCTTGTGATTTTATCAAATTTTAGCCCAATTTCGACAAAAAAAATGCAAGGCTTACCCCATGTGACTTTATCTAATTTAAGCCCAATTTCGACAAATATGCAAGGCTTACCCCCTTGTGATTTTATCAGATTTCAGCCCAATTTCGACAAAAATGCATTTTTTATCAGATTTTATCTGACTTCACAAAAATGCAAGGGCTTACCCCTATTGATTTTTGACAGATTTTAGCCCAATTTCGACAAAAATGCAAGGCTCACCCCAGGTGACTTTATCTGATTTTAGCCCAATTTCGACAAAAATGCAAGGCTTAGCCCTATCGGTCGGGGTGTTTATTTCTGGGGTAATTAGCTAAGATTCCAAACGGCTGACCTGCCAAAAATTACCCCTTGTGGTTTCATCAAATTTAAAATACAAGGCTTACCCCGTTCTGATTTTTTCAAAGTTTAGCCCAATTTCGACAAAATTGCGAAGCTTAGGCCTACCCCCTGTGATTTTATCAGATTTTAGCCCAATTTTGACAAAAATGCAATGCTTAACCCTTGTAATTTTATCCGATTTTAGCCCAATTTTGATGCAAAGTGCAAGGCTTACTAACCCCCTCTGATTTTATTCTATTTAACCCCAATCTTGACAAAATGCAAGGCTTACCCTTGTGATTATATCAGATTTTAGCCAAATTTCGACAAAAGTGCAACGCTTACCCCTGTGATTTTAACAGATTTGTGACCATTCTCGACAAAAATGCAAGGCTTACCCCCTTGCTATTTTATCAATTTAAAATGCAAGGCTTACCCCCTTGTGATTTTGTCAGATTTTAGCCCAATTTCGACAAAAATGCAACTTTTATCCGATTTTATCTGATTTCAGAAAAATGCAAGGGCTTACCCCTTGTAATTTTATCAGATTTTAGCCCAATTTCGACAAAAATGCAAGGCTCACCCCTTGTGATTTTATCAAATTTTAGCCCAACTTGGACATAAATGCAAGGCTTACCCCCTTGTGATTTTATCAAATTTTAGCCCAATTTCGACAAAAGTGCAAGGCTTACCCCCCCCCCCAGTGATTTTAACAGATTTTAGCCCATTTTCGACAAAAATTCAAGGCTTACCCTTTGTGATTTTATCAAGTTTAAAATGCAAGGCTTACCCCCTAGTGATTTTATCCGATTCTAGCTCAAATTCGACACAAATGCAAGGCCTAGCTCTTGTGATTTTATCAAATTTTAGCCCAATTTCGACAAAAAAAATGCAAGGCTTACCCCATGTGACTTTATCTAATTTAAGCCCAATTTCGACAAATATGCAAGGCTTACCCCCTTGTGATTTTATCAGATTTCAGCCCAATTTCGACAAAAATGCATTTTTTATCAGATTTTATCTGACTTCACAAAAATGCAAGGGCTTACCCCTATTGATTTTTGACAGATTTTAGCCCAATTTCGACAAAAATGCAAGGCTCACCCCAGGTGACTTTATCTGATTTTAGCCCAATTTCGACAAAAATGCAAGGCTTAGCCCTATCGGTCGGGGTGTTTATTTCTGGGGTAATTAGCTAAGATTCCAAACGGCTGACCTGCCAAAAATTACCCCTTGTGGTTTCATCAAATTTAAAATACAAGGCTTACCCCGTTCTGATTTTTTCAAAGTTTAGCCCAATTTCGACAAAATTGCGAAGCTTAGGCCTACCCCCTGTGATTTTATCAGATTTTAGCCCAATTTTGACAAAAATGCAATGCTTAACCCTTGTAATTTTATCCGATTTTAGCCCAATTTTGATGCAAAGTGCAAGGCTTACTAACCCCCTGTGATTTTATTCTATTTAACCCCAATCTTGACAAAAATGCAAGGCTTACCCCTTGTGACTTTATCTGATTTTAGCCCAATTTCGACAAAAATGCAAGGCTTAGCCCTATCGGTCGGGGTGTTTATTTCTGGGGTAATTAGCTAAGATTCCAAACGGCTGACCTGCCAAAAATTACCCCTTGTGATTTCATCAAATTTAAAATACAAGGCTTACCCCGTTCTGATTTTTTCAAAGTTTAGCCCAATTTCGACAAAATTGCGCAGCTTAGGCCTACCCCCTGTGATTTTATCAGATTTTAGCCCAATTTTGACAAAAATGCAATGCTTACCCCTTGTAATTTTATCCGATTTTAGCCCAATTTTGATGCAAAGTGCAAGGCTTACTAACCCCCTCTGATTTTATTCTATTTAACCCCAATCTTGACAAAAATGCAAGGCTTACCCCTTGTGATTATATCAGATTTTAGCCAAATTTCGACAAAAGTGCAACGCTTACCCCCTGTGATTTTAACAGATTTGTGACCATTCTCGACAAAAATGCAAGGCTTACCCCCTTGCTATTTTATCAATTTAAAATGCAAGGCTTACCCCCTTGTGATTTTGTCAGATTTTAGCCCAATTTCGACAAAAATGCAACTTTTATCCGATTTTATCTGATTTCAGAAAATGCAAGGGCTTACCCTTGTAATTTTATCAGATATTAGCCCACTATCCACAAAAATTCAAGGCTCACCCCTTGTGATTTTATCAAATTTTAGCCCAACTTGGACATAAATGCAAGGCTTACCCCCTTGTGATTTTATCAAATTTTAGCCCAATTTCGACAAAAGTGCAAGGCTTACCCCCCCCAGTGATTTTAACAGATTTTAGCCCATTTTCGACAAAAATTCAAGGCTTACCCTTTGTGATTTTATCAAGTTTAAAATGCAAGGCTTACCCCCTAGTGATTTTATCCGATTCTAGCTCAAATTCGACACAAATGCAAGGCCTAGCTCTTGTGATTTTATCAAATTTTAGCCCAATTTCGACAAAAAAAATGCAAGGCTTACCCCATGTGACTTTATCTAATTTAAGCCCAATTTCGACAAATATGCAAGGCTTACCCCCTTGTGATTTTATCAGATTTCAGCCCAATTTCGACAAAAATGCATTTTTTATCAGATTTTATCTGACTTCACAAAAATGCAAGGGCTTACCCCTATTGATTTTTGACAGATTTTAGCCCAATTTCGACAAAATGCAAGGCTCACCCCAGGTGACTTTATCTGATTTTAGCCCAATTTCGACAAAAATGCAAGGCTTAGCCCTATCGGTCGGGGTGTTTATTTCTGGGGTAATTAGCTAAGATTCCAAACGGCTGACCTGCCAAAAATTACCCCTTGTGGTTTCATCAAATTTAAAATACAAGGCTTACCCCGTTCTGATTTTTTCAAAGTTTAGCCCAATTTCGACAAAATTGCGAAGCTTAGGCCTACCCCCTGTGATTTTATCAGATTTTAGCCCAATTTTGACAAAATGCAATGCTTAACCCTTGTAATTTTATCCGATTTTAGCCCAATTTTGATGCAAAGTGCAAGGCTTACTAACCCCCTGTGATTTTATTCTATTTAACCCCAATCTTGACAAAAATGCAAGGCTTACCCCTTGTGACTTTATCTGATTTTAGCCCAATTTCGACAAAAATGCAAGGCTTAGCCCTATCGGTCGGGGTGTTTATTTCTGGGGTAATTAGCTAAGATTCCAAACGGCTGACCTGCCAAAAATTACCCCTTGTGATTTCATCAAATTTAAAATACAAGGCTTACCCCGTTCTGATTTTTTCAAAGTTTAGCCCAATTTCGACAAAATTGCGCAGCTTAGGCATACCCCTGTGATTTTATCAGATTTTAGCCCAATTTTGACAAAATGCAATGCTTACCCTTGTAATTTTATCCGATTTTAGCCCAATTTTGATGCAAAGTGCAAGGCTTACTAACCCCTCTGATTTTATTCTATTTAACCCCAATCTTGACAAAATGCAAGGCTTACCCTTGTGATTATATCAGATTTTAGCCAAATTTCGACAAAAGTGCAACGCTTACCCCCTGTGATTTTAACAGATTTGTGACCATTCTCGACAAAAATGCAAGGCTTACCCCCTTGCTATTTTATCAATTTAAAATGCAAGGCTTACCCCCTTGTGATTTTGTCAGATTTTAGCCCAATTTCGACAAAAATGCAACTTTTATTCGATTTTATCTGATTTCAGAAAAATGCAAGGGCTTACCCCTTGTAATTTTATCAGATTTTAGCCCAATTTGGACAAAAATGCAAGGCTCACCCCTTGTGATTTTATCAAATTTTAGCCCAACTTGGACATAAATGCAAGGCTTACCCCCTTGTGATTTTATCAAATTTTAGCCCAATTTCGACAAAAGTGCAAGGCTTACCCCCCCCCCCAGTGATTTTAACAGATTTTAGCCCATTTTCGACAAAAATTCAAGGCTTACCCTTTGTGATTTTATCAAGTTTAAAATGCAAGGCTTACCCCCTAGTGATTTTATCCGATTCTAGCTCAAATTCGACACAAATGCAAGGCCTAGCTCTTGTGATTTTATCAAATTTTAGCCCAATTTCGACAAAAAAAATGCAAGGCTTACCCCATGTGACTTTATCTAATTTAAGCCCAATTTCGACAAATATGCAAGGCTTACCCCCTTGTGATTTTATCAGATTTCAGCCCAATTTCGACAAAAATGCATTTTTTATCAGATTTTATCTGACTTCACAAAAATGCAAGGGCTTACCCCTATTGATTTTTGACAGATTTTAGCCCAATTTCGACAAAAATGCAAGGCTCACCCCAGGTGACTTTATCTGATTTTAGCCCAATTTCGACAAAAATGCAAGGCTTAGCCCTATCGGTCGGGGTGTTTATTTCTGGGGTAATTAGCTAAGATTCCAAACGGCTGACCTGCCAAAAATTACCCCTTGTGGTTTCATCAAATTTAAAATACAAGGCTTACCCCGTTCTGATTTTTTCAAAGTTTAGCCCAATTTCGACAAAATTGCGAAGCTTAGGCCTACCCCCTGTGATTTTATCAGATTTTAGCCCAATTTTGACAAAAATGCAATGCTTAACCCTTGTAATTTTATCCGATTTTAGCCCAATTTTGATGCAAAGTGCAAGGCTTACTAACCCCCTCTGATTTTATTCTATTTAACCCCAATCTTGACAAAAATGCAAGGCTTACCCCTTGTGATTATATCAGATTTTAGCCAAATTTCGACAAAAGTGCAACGCTTACCCCCTGTGATTTTAACAGATTTGTGACCATTCTCGACAAAAATGCAAGGCTTACCCCCTTGTGATTTTATCAATTTAAAATGCAAGGCTTACCCCCTTGTGATTTTATCAGATTTTAGCCCAATTTCGACAAAAATGCAACTTTTATCCGATTTTATCTGATTTCAGAAAAATGCAAGGGCTTACCCCTTGTAATTTTATCAGATTTTAGCCCAATTTCGACAAAAATGCAAGGCTCACCCCTTGTGATTTTATCAAATTTTAGCCCAACTTGGACATAAATGCAAGGCTTACCCCCTAGTGATTTTATCAAATTTTAGTCCAATTTCGACAAAAGTGCAAGGCTTACCCCCCCCCCTGTGATTTTAACAGATTTTAGCCCATTTTCGACAAAAATTCAAGGCTTACCCCTTGTGATTTTATCAAGTTTTAAATGCAAGGCTTACCCCCTAGTGATTTTATCCGATTCTAGCTCAAATTCGACACAAATGCAAGGCCTAGCTCTTGTGATTTTATCAAATTTTAGCCCAATTTCGAGAAAAAAAATGCAAGGCTTACCCCATGTGACTTTATCTAATTTAAGCCCAATTTCGACAAATATGCAAGGCTTATCCCTTGTTATTTTATCAAATTTCAGCCCAATTTCGAAAATATGCAAGGCTTACCCCCTTGTGATTTTATCAGATTTCAGCCCAATTTCGACAAAAATGCATTTTTTATCAGATTTTATCTGACTTCACAAAAATGCAAGGGCTTACCCCTATTGATTTTTGACAGATTTTAGCCCAATTTCGTCAAAAATGCAAGGCTCACCCCAGGTGACTTTATCTGATTTTAGCCCAATTTCGACAAAAATGCAAGGCTTAGCCCTATCGGTCGGGGTGTTTATTTCTGGGGTAATTAGCTAAGATTCCAAACGGCTGACCTGCCAAAAATTACCCCTTGTGATTTCATCAAATTTAAAATACAAGGCTTACCCCGTTCTGATTTTTTCAAAGTTTAGCCCAATTTCGACAAAATTGCGCAGCTTAGGCCTACCCCCTGTGATTTTATCAGATTTTAGCCCAATTTTGACAAAAATGCAATGCTTACCCCTTGTAATTTTATCCGATTTTAGCCCAATTTTGATGCAAAGTGCAAGGCTTACTAACCCCCTCTGATTTTATTCTATTTAACCCCAATCTTGACAAAAATGCAAGGCTTACCCCTTGTGATTATATCAGATTTTAGCCAAATTTCGACAAAAGTGCAACGCTTACCCCCTGTGATTTTAACAGATTTGTGACCATTCTCGACAAAAATGCAAGGCTTACCCCCTTGTGATTTTATCAATTTAAAATGCAAGGCTTACCCCCTTGTGATTTTATCAGATTTTAGCCCAATTTCGACAAAAATGCAACTTTTATCCGATTTTATCTGATTTCAGAAAAATGCAAGGGCTTACCCCTTGTAATTTTATCAGATTTTAGCCCAATTTCGACAAAAATGCAAGGCTCACCCCTTGTGATTTTATCAAATTTTAGCCCAACTTCGTCATAAATGCAAGGCTTACCCCCTTGTGATTTTATCAGATTTTAGCCCAATTTCGACAAAAATGCAACTTTTATCCAATTTTATCTGATTTCACAAAAATGCAAGGGCTTACCCCTTATGGTTTTATCAGATTTTAGCCCAATTTCGACAAGAATGCAAGGCTCACCCCCATGTGACTTTATCTGATTTTCGCCCAATTTTGAAAAAATGCAATGCTTACCCCCATGTGACTTTATCTGATTTTTGCCCAATTTTGAAAAAATGCAATGCTTACCCCTTGTGATTTTATCAGATTTTAGCTCATATTTCGAAAAAAGTGCAAGACTTACCCCCTGTGATTTTAAAAGATTTTAGCCCATTTTCGACAAAAATGCAATGCTTACCTCTTGTGATTTTATCAAATTTTATCCCAATTTCGACAAAAATACAAGGCTTACGCCTACCTCTTGTGATTTTATCAGATTTTAGCCCAATTTCGACACAAATGCAAGGCTTACCCCGCCCCTTGTGATTTTATCCGATTTTCGCCCACTTTCGTTAAAAAATGCAAGGCTTACCCTTTCTGATTTTAACAAATTTTAGCCTAATTTCGACATAAATCCAAGGCTTACCCCCTTGTGATTTTATCAAATTTTAGCCCAATCTTGACAAAAATGTAAGGCTTACCCCCTGTGATTTTAACCGATTTTAGCCCAATTTCGACAAAAATGCAAGGCTTACGCCTACCCCTTATGATTTTATCTGATTTTAGCCCAATTTCGACAGAAATGCAAGGCTTACCCCTTGTAATTTTATCTGATTTTAGCCCAATTTCGACAAAAATGCAAGGCTTAACCCCTTGTGATCAATTTGAAAAGATCATCACGGGTTAGCCCAGCGCTTTCATCAAATTTTGGCCAAGTTTTCAGTTGTGATTTTAATGCCGTACAATGCAATGCTTACCCTTGTGATTTTATCCGATTTTAGCCCAATTTCTACAAAATTGCAAGGCTTACCCTTGTGATTTTATGAGATGTTAGCTCAATTTGGACAAAAATGAAAGGCTTATTTATCCCTTGTAATTTCATCAGATTTTAGCGACAAAAATGCAAGGCATATCTATTGTGATTTTATCCGATTTTAGCCCAATTTCTGCAAAAATGCAAGGCTTACCCCCTTCTGGTTTTATCAATTTCAGCCCATTTTTTGAAAAAAAATGCAAGGCTTAATCTAAGCTGCGACTGTTTGCTGTAAAATGATGCAGTAGGTACTACTGATGCCTTTTTATATTACTTGAGCCAGGATTGCAGCTGAATTTGCGGAAATATTGACTACTGTACATTAGGTACGAAGTTGAAAAAATCATAAGTCGTATAAGTCTAGCATTTTTATCGAATTTAGGTCACATTTGAAGTTGTGATGTTATGCTTTAAAATGATGCAGTGGGTAAACTACTGATGCTTTTTCATTAAAGCTGGCCAAAGACTTTAGCTTAAATGGCGGAAATATTGACACTTGATAATCGCAAGGAATAGCACTGCAATTTTATCCATTTTCGACTGCTTTTTGATATAATTCAAAAGGGGTAAGACTTGCAATTCTGTCAATTTTGACTGTTATAAAAATATTTATTTTATTTTATATAAATCACAATTGCAATTTTGACTAAACTGAAAGGCTCCCCCTCCTTACTTGTATAAAAAAAAAAACCCGGTATAAATGCTTAAGGTATATAATTTGTTAACATGAATTAAAATTAAAGTAAACTTGTGCAGAAAGTTAGTCGGAGTGACGAGGCAGGCGTTCAGGGGACTTAAAGTCTGGTCGAACCAGCATGGTGGTCACCCATTACAGTTCCTTTGCGGGATTGGCTAGTCCCGGTCCCTCGGCTTTCCGACCCGGAATATTCACCCTATTTTGGGTAGAGACATGACGGAACCCCAATCCATTACAGCGGCCAGCAGTAAAAGTCATGTCCCTTTTGGGACGGGTAGGATTCGAACCGGTCTCCAGCTCTGGACTGCACGCAGTTGAACAATCCAGTGCACCCTAGTGCCCGTTGGTGTTTAGAGGTGATTTTACATACTACTTAAATAACTCACTGCGTCCAAGCAAAATAGAAAAAGACACAACCGGGAATTGAACCCGGGTCTCGTGGCTCGCAGTCCAATACGTATTTCGTCCTGCTTCTCCAAAAGAATAA
>CM037460.1:14884677-14908860 GCA_021014325.1 Plazaster borealis
ATCAGATTTTAGCCCATATTTCGACAAAAGTGTAAAGCTTACCCCTGTGATTTTAACAGATTTTAGCCCATTTTCGACAAAATGCAAGACTTAGCCCTTGTGAATTTATCTATTTTTAGCCCTATTTCTACAAAAAATTCATTGATTACCCCATGTGACTTTATCTGATCTTAACCCAATTTCCATAAAAATGCAAGGCTTACCCCATGTGACTTTATCTGATTTAAGCCCAATCTTGCCAAAAATGCAAGACTTATCCCTTGTTATTTTATCAATTTTAGCCCAATTTCGACAAAATGGCAAGGCTTACCCCTTGTGATTTTATCAGTTTTTAGCCCAATTTCGACAAAAATTCAATGGTTAACCCCTTGTGATTTTATCAGATTTTAGCCCATATTTCGACAAAAGTGTAAAGCTTACCCCCCTGTGATTTTAACAGATTTTAGCCCATATAACACAAAATGCAAGGCTTAGCCCTTGTGATTTTATCAAATTTAAGCCCAATTTCGACAAAAAATGCAAGGCTTACCCCATGTGACTTTATCTGATCTTAACCCAATTTCCATAAAAATGCAAGGCTTACCCCATGTGACTTTATCTGATTTAAGCCCAATCTTGCCAAAAATGCAAGACTTATCCCTTGTTATTTTATCAATTTTAGCCCAATTTCGACAAAAATGCAAGGCTTACCCCTTGTGATTTTATCAGATTTTAGCCCAATTTCGACAAAAATGCAATGCTTACCCCCTTGTGATTTTATCAGATTTTAGCCCATATTTCGACAAAAGTGTAAAGCTTACCCCCCTGTGATTTTAACAGATTTTAGCCCATTTTCGACAAAAATGCAAGGCTTAGCCCTTGTGATTTTATCAAATTTAAGCCCAATTTCGACAAAAGAGGCAAGGCTTACCCCATGTGACTTTATCTGAGCTTAACCCAAGTTCCATAAACATGCAAGGCTTACCCCATGTGACTTTATCTGATTTAAGCCCAATCTTGCCAAAAATGCAAGACTTATCCCTTGTTATTTTATCAATTTTAGCCCAATTTCGACAAAAATGCAAGGCTTACCCCTTGTGATTTTATCAGATTTTAGCCCAATTTCGACAAAATGCCAGGCTTACCCCTTGTGATTTTATCAGATTTTAGCCCATATTTCGACAAAAGTGTAAAGCTTACCCCCCTGTGATTTTAACAGATTTTAGCCCATTTTCGACAAAAATGCAAGGCTTAGCCCTTGTGATTTTATCAAATTTAAGCCCAATTTCGACAAAAAATGCAAGGCTTACCCCATGTGACTTTATCTGATCTTAACCCAATTTCCATAAAAATGCAAGGCTTACCCCATGTGACTTTATCTGATTTAAGCCCAATCTTGCCAAAAATGCAAGACTTATCCCTTGTTATTTTATCAATTTTAGCCCAATTTCGACAAAAATGCAAGGCTTACCCCTTGTGATTTTATCAGATTTTAGCCCAATTTCGACAAAAATGCAATGCTTACCCCCTTGTGATTTTATCAGATTTTAGCCCATATTTCGACAAAAGTGTAAAGCTTACCCCCCTGTGATTTTAACAGATTTTAGCCCATTTTCGACAAAAATGCAAGGCTTAGCCCTTGTGATTTTATCAAATTTAAGCCCAATTTCGACAAAAAATGCAAGGCTTACCCCATGTGACTTTATCTGATCTTAACCCAATTTCCATAAAAATGCAAGGCTTACCCCATGTGACTTTATCTGATTTAAGCCCAATCTTGCCAAAAATGCAAGACTTATCCCTTGTTATTTTATCAATTTTAGCCCAATTTCGACAAAAATGCAAGGCTTACGACTTGTGATTTTATCAGATTTTAGCACATTTTCGACAAAATGCAATGCTTACCCCTTGTGATTTTATCAGATTTTAGCCCATATTTCGACAAAAGTGTAAAGCTTACCCCCCTGTGATTTTAACAGATTTTAGCCCATTTTCGACAAAAATGCAAGGCTTAGCCCTTGTGATTTTATCAAATTTAAGCCCAATTTCGACAAAAAATGCAAGGCTTACCCCATGTGACTTTATCTGATCTTAACCCAATTTCCATAAAAATGCAAGGCTTACCCCATGTGACTTTATCTGATTTAAGCCCAATCTTGCCAAAAATGCAAGACTTATCCCTTGTTATTTTATCAATTTTAGCCCAATTTCGACAAAAATGCAAGGCTTACCCCTTGTGATTTTATCAGATTTTAGCCCAATTTCGACAAAAATGCAATGCTTACCCCCTTGTGATTTTATCAGATTTTAGCCCATATTTCGACAAAAGTGTAAAGCTTACCCCCCTGTGATTTTAACAGATTTTAGCCCATTTTCGACAAGAGTGCTAGGCTTAGCCCTTGTGATTTTATCAAATTTAAGCCCAATTTCAACAAAAATGCAAGGCTTACCCCATGTGACTTTATCTGATCTTAACCCAATTTCCATAAAAATGCAAGGCTTACCCCATGTGACTTTATCTGATTTAAGCCCAATCTTGCCAAAAATGCAAGACTTATCCCTTGTTATTTTATCAATTTTAGCCCAATTTCGACAAAAATGCAAGGCTTACCCCTTGTGATTTTATCAGATTTTAGCCCAATTTCGACAAAATGCAATGCTTACCCCCTTGTGATTTTATCAGATTTTAGCCCATATTTCGACAAAAGTGTAAAGCTTACCCCCCTGTGATTTTAACAGATTTTAGCCCATTTTCGACAAAATGCAAGGCTTAGCCCTTGTGATTTTATCAAATTTAAGCCCAATTTCGACAAAAATGCAAGGCTTACCCCATGTGACTTTATCTGATCTTAACCCAATTTCCATAAAAATGCAAGGCTTACCCCATGTGACTTTATCTGATGTAATCCCAAACTTCCCAAAATAGCACGACTTATCGCGAGTAAAATTATCAATTATAGGCCAAGTTCGACAAAAATGCAAGGCTTACCCTTGTGATTTTATCAGATTTTAGCCCAATTTCGACAAAATGCAATGCTTACCCCTTGTGATTTTATCAGATTTTAGCCCATATTTCGACAAAAGTGTAAAGCTTACCCCTGTGATTTTAACAGATTTTAGCCCATTTTCGACAAAAATGCAAGGCTTAGCCCTTGTGATTTTATCAGATTTTAACCCAATTTCGACAAAATGCAAGGCTCACCCCAGGTGGCTTTATCTGATTTTAGCCCAATTTCGACAAAATGCAAGGCTTAGCCCTATCGGTCGGGGTGTTTATTTCTGGGGTAATTAGCTAAGATTCAAAACGGCTGACCTGCCAAAAATTGAAAAGTAATCTGACGTTTAGTTGTCCGAAAATAATCTTTGATTGGTTTTCAAGTGGCTGCTGAGAGGGACTTTTAACTAGTTTTGGAGTATATTTGAATATTTAGTATTTAGCATTGGTTGCTATGGGAGCTTATCTAGGGTTGTGCACCCTAGATAATTCCCTGGTAAAAACGCCCGCCCTCCCTCATGCGGTCAAAAATAGTTATGGTCAATTAGTTGCACGTGGATTCCAAGCTACATACAATGTAAAGTCCCGGGATTAAGTACCGACACTAACTAGCACAGTTGGATAAGTGCCGGGACTGTTTCACGCTCAGACGCCCCGGTCTGGGTTCGAGCCCGGCTGACCCTACATTATAGGTACAAGACTGCTTGATGTGGCTAAAGCGTGACTGGGGTTCTGTCTTGTTTTCCTCCCTGATGGGCAGCGCCAATTCAAAGGTTAGGATCGGAAACAGGGGAGGACATGCTGTGGGTCGGAGGCCATTGCCATAAGGGAACTAGGGAAGCCGGATAGGGGCCAGTGTGTGCTATTAAACTGATTCCGGTGCCTGAAAGCCCGACAACCACAGCGTAACTTTTTACCTTTTTTATCCAGATTCAATTTGTACTTTTTAGGTGTTTTTTTTATGCAAAACCACAATAAAAGATACAAATAATATTGCAGCATTGTTTAATATTTGCGTTGCATTTATTTTGGAGGCCTTCGGAGATGCAACCTCAAAGGGGCCGACGGCGCCCCGTTCCCCACCAACTACCTGACAGACTCGGTCCGTGATCTATTTCGAAAAAGATGCAACTTTTATCCGATTTTATCTGATTTCACAAAAATGCAAGGGCTTACTCCTTGTGATTTTATCTGATTTTAGTCCAAATTCGACAAAAATGCAAGGCTCACCCCATGTAACTATATCTGATTTTCGCCCAATTTTGAAAAAAATGCAATGCTTACCCCCTTGTGATTTTATCAGATTTTAGCCCATATTTCGACAAAAGTGTAAAGCTTACCCCCCTGTGATTTTAACAGATTTTAGCCCATTTTCGACAAAAATGCAAGGCTTAGCCCTTGTGATTTTATCAAATTTAAGCCCAATTTCGACAAAAAATGCAAGGCTTACCCCATGTGACTTTATCTGATCTTAACCCAATTTCCATAAAAATGCAAGGCTTACCCCATGTGACTTTATCTGATTTAAGCCCAATCTTGCCAAAAATGCAAGACTTATCCCTTGTTATTTTATCAATTTTAGCCCAATTTCGACAAAAATGCAAGGCTTACCCCTTGTGATTTTATCAGATTTTAGCCCAATTTCGACAAAAATGCAATGCTTACCCCTTGTGATTTTATCAGATTTTAGCCCATATTTCGACAAAAGTGTAAAGCTTACCCCCCTGTGATTTTAACAGATTTTAGCCCATTTTCGACAAAATGCAAGGCTTAGCCCTTGTGATTTTATCAAATTTAAGCCCAATTTCGACAAAAATGCAAGGCTTACCCCATGTGACTTTATCTGATCTTAACCCAATTTCCATAAAATGCAAGGCTTACCCCATGTGACTTTATCTGATTTAAGCCCAATCTTGCCAAAAATGCAAGACTTATCCCTTGTTATTATATCAATTTTAGCCCAATTTCGACAAAATGCAAGGCTTACCCTTGTGATTTTATCAGATTTTAGCCCAATTTCGACAAAATGCAATGCTTACCCCTTGTGATTTTATCAGATTTTAGCCCATATTTCGACAAAAGTGTAAAGCTTACCCCCTGTGATTTTAACAGATTTTAGCCCATTTTCGACAAAATGCAAGGCTTAGCCCTTGTGATTTTATCAAATTTAAGCCCAATTTCGACAAAATATGCAAGGCTTACCCCATGTGACTTTATCTGATCTTAACCCAATTTCCATAAAAATGCAAGGCTTACCCCATGTGACTTTATCTGATTTAAGCCCAATCTTGCCAAAAATGCAAGACTTATCCCTTGTTATTTTATCAATTTTAGCCCAATTTCGACAAAATTGCAAGGCTTACCCCTTGTGATTTTATCAGATTTTAGCCCAATTTCGACAAAAATGCAATGCTTAACCCCATGTGATTTTATCAGATTTTAGCCCATATTTCGACAAAAGTGTAAAGCTTACCCCCCTGTGATTTTATCAGATTTTAGACCATTGTAGTACAGAATGCAAGGCTTAGCCCTTGTGATTTTATCAAATTTAAGCCCAATTTCGACAAAAAATGCAAGGCTTACCCCATGTGACTTTATCTGATCTTAACCCAATTTCCATAAAAATGCAAGGCTTACCCCATGTGACTTTATCTGATTTAAGCCCAATCTTGCCAAAAATGCAAGACTTATCCCTTGTTATTTTATCAATTTTAGCCCAATTTCGACAAAAATGCAAGGCTTACCCCTTGTGATTTTATCAGATTTTAGCCCAATTTCGACAAAAATGCAATGCTTACCCCCTTGTGATTTTATCAGATTTTAGCCCATATTTCGACAAAAGTGTAAAGCTTACCCCCCTGTGATTTTAACAGATTTTAGCCCATTTTCGACAAAAATGCAAGGCTTAGCCCTTGTGATTTTATCAAATTTAAGCCCAATTTCGACAAAAATGCAAGGCTTACCCCATGTGACTTTATCTGATCTTAACCCAATGTCCATAACACTGCAAGGCTTACCCCATGTGACTTTATCTGATTTAAGCCCAATCTTGCCAAAAATGCAAGACTTATCCCTTGTTATTTTATCAATTTTAGCCCAATTTCGACAAAAATGCAAGGCTTACCCCTTGTGATTTTATCAGATTTTAGCCCAATTTCGACAAAAATGCAATGCTTACCCCTTGTGATTTTATCAGATTTTAGCCCATATTTCGACAAAAGTGTAAAGCTTACCCCCCTGTGATTTTAACAGATTTTAGCCCATTTTCGACAAAAATGCAAGGCTTAGCCCTTGTGATTTTATCAAATTTAAGCCCAATTTCGACAAAAATGCAAGGCTTACCCCATGTGACTTTATCTGATCTTAACCCAATTTCCATAAAAATGCAAGGCTTACCCCATGTGACTTTATCTGATTTAAGCCCAATCTTGCCAAAAATGCAAGACTTATCCCTTGTTATTTTATCAATTTTAGCCCAATTTCGACAAAAATGCAAGGCTTACCCCTTGTGATTTTATCAGATTTTAGCCCAATTTCGACAAAAATGCAATGCTTACCCCTTGTGATTTTATCAGATTTTAGCCCATATTTCGACAAAAGTGTAAAGCTTACCCCCCTGTGATTTTAACAGATTTTAGCCCATTTTCGACAAAAATGCAAGGCTTAGCCCTTGTGATTTTATCAAATTTAAGCCCAATTTCGACAAAAATGCAAGGCTTACCCCATGTGACTTTATCTGATCTTAACCCAATTTCCATAAAAATGCAAGGCTTACCCCATGTGACTTTATCTGATTTAAGCCCAATCTTGCCAAAAATGCAAGACTTATCCCTTGTTATTTTATCAATTTTAGCCCAATTTCGACAAAAATGCAAGGCTTACCCCTTGTGATTTTATCAGATTTTAGCCCAATTTCGACAAAATGCAATGCTTACCCCCTTGTGATTTTATCAGATTTTAGCCCATATTTCGACAAAAGTGTAAAGCTTACCCCCCTGTGATTTTAACAGATTTTAGCCCATTTTCGACAAAATGCAAGGCTTAGCCCTTGTGATTTTATCAAATTTAAGCCCAATTTCGACAAAAATGCAAGGCTTACCCCATGTGACTTTATCTGATCTTAACCCAATTTCCATAAAAATGCAAGGCTTACCCCATGTGACTTTATCTGATTTAAGCCCAATCTTGCCAAAAATGCAAGACTTATCCCTTGTTATTTTATCAATTTTAGCCCAATTTCGACAAAATTGCAAGGCTTACCCCTTGTGATTTTATCAGATTTTAGCCCAATTTCGACAAAATGCAATGCTTACCCCTTGTGATTTTATCAGATTTTAGCCCATATTTCGACAAAAGTGTAAAGCTTACCCCCCTGTGATTTTAACAGATTTTAGCCCATTTTCGACAAAAATGCAAGGCTTAGCCCTTGTGATTTTATCAAATTTAAGCCCAATTTCGACAAAAATGCAAGGCTTACCCCATGTGACTTTATCTGATCTTAACCCAATTTCCATAAAAATGCAAGGCTTACCCCATGTGACTTTATCTGATTTAAGCCCAATCTTGCCAAAAATGCAAGACTTATCCCTTGTTATTTTATCAATTTTAGCCCAATTTCGACAAAATTGCAAGGCTTACCCCTTGTGATTTTATCAGATTTTAGCCCAATTTCGACAAAATTGCAATGCTTACCCCCTTGTGATTTTATCAGATTTTAGCCCATATTTCGACAAAAATGCATTACCCTGTGATTTTATCAGATTTTATCTGATTTCGACAAAAATGCAAGGGCTTATCCCTTGTGATTTTATCAGATTTTAACCCAATTTCGACAAAACTGCAAGGCTCACCCCAGGTGGCTTTATCTGATTTTAGCCCAATTTCGACAAAAATGCAAGGCTTAGCCCTATCGGTCGGGGTGTTTATTTCTGGGGTAATTAGCTAAGATTCAAAACGGCTGACCTGCCAAAAATTGAAAAGTAATCTGACGTTTAGTTGTCCGAAAATAATCTTTGATTGGTTTTCAAGTGGCTGCTGAGAGGGACTTTTAACTAGTTTTGGAGTATATTTGAATATTTAGTATTTAGCATTGGTTGCTATGGGAGCTTATCTAGGGTTGTGCACCCTAGATAATTCCCTGGTGAAAACGCCCGCCCTCCCTCATGCGGTCAAAAATAGTTATGGTCAATTAGTTGCACGTGGATTCCAAGCTACATACAATGTAAAGTCCCGGGATTAAGTACCGACACTAACTAGCACAGTTGGATAAGTGCCGGGACTGTTTCACGCTCAGACGCCCCGGTCTGGGTTCGAGCCCGGCTGACCCTACATTATAGGTACAAGACTGCTTGATGTGGCTAAAGCGTGACTGGGGTTCTGTCTTGTTTTCCTCCCCTGATGGGCAGCGCCAATTCAAAGGTTAGGATCGGAAACAGGGGAGGACATGCTGTGGGTCGGAGGCCATTGCCATAAGGGAACTAGGGAAGCCGGATAGGGGCCAGTGTGTGCTATTAAACTGATTCCGGTGCCTGAAAGCCCGACAACCACAGCGTAACTTTTTACCTTTTTTATCCAGATTCAATTTGTACTTTTTAGGTGTTTTTTTTATGCAAAACCACAATAAAAGATACAAATAATATTGCAGCATTGTTTAATATTTGCGTTGCATTTATTTTGGAGGCCTTCGGAGATGCAACCTCAAAGGGGCCGACGGCGCCCCGTTCCCCACCAACTACCTGACAGACTCGGTCCGTGATCTATTTCGAAAAAGATGCAACTTTTATCCGATTTTATCTGATTTCACAAAAATGCAAGGGCTTACTCCTTGTGATTTTATCTGATTTTAGTCCAAATTCGACAAAATGCAAGGCTCACCCCATGTAACTATATCTGATTTTCGCCCAATTTTGAAAAAATGCAATGCTTACCCCTTGTGATTTTATCAGATTTTAGCCCATATTTCGACAAAAGTGTAAAGCTTACCCCCCTGTGATTTTAACAGATTTTAGCCCATTTTCGACAAAATGCAAGGCTTAGCCCTTGTGATTTTATCAAATTTAAGCCCAATTTCGACAAAAATGCAAGGCTTACCCCATGTGACTTTATCTGATCTTAACCCAATTTCCATAAAAATGCAAGGCTTACCCCATGTGACTTTATCTGATTTAAGCCCAATCTTGCCAAAAATGCAAGACTTATCCCTTGTTATTTTATCAATTTTAGCCCAATTTCGACAAAAATGCAAGGCTTACCCCTTGTGATTTTATCAGATTTTAGCCCAATTTCGACAAAAATGCAATGCTTACCCCTTGTGATTTTATCAGATTTTAGCCCATATTTCGACAAAAGTGTAAAGCTTACCCCCCTGTGATTTTAACAGATTTTAGCCCATTTTCGACAAAAATGCAAGGCTTAGCCCTTGTGATTTTATCAAATTTAAGCCCAATTTCGACAAAAATGCAAGGCTTACCCCATGTGACTTTATCTGATCTTAACCCAATTTCCATAAAAATGCAAGGCTTACCCCATGTGACTTTATCTGATTTAAGCCCAATCTTGCCAAAAATGCAAGACTTATCCCTTGTTATTTTATCAATTTTAGCCCAATTTCGACAAAAATGCAAGGCTTACCCCTTGTGATTTTATCAGATTTTAGCCCAATTTCGACAAAAATGCAATGCTTACCCCTTGTGATTTTATCAGATTTTAGCCCATATTTCGACCCAAGTGTAAAGCTTACACCCCTGTGATTTTAACAGATTTTAGCCCATTTTCGACTAAAATTCAAGTGTTATCCATTGTGATTTTATCAAATTTAAGCCCAATTTCGACAAAAATGCAAGGCTTACCCCATGTGACTTTATCTGATCTTAACCCAATTTCCATAAAAATGCAAGGCTTACCCCATGTGACTTTATCTGATTTAAGCCCAATCTTGCCAAAAATGCAAGACTTATCCCTTGTTATTTTATCAATTTTAGCCCAATTTCGACAAAAATGCAAGGCTTACCCCTTGTGATTTTATCAGATTTTAGCCCAATTTCGACAAAAATGCAATGCTTACCCCCTTGTGATTTTATCAGATTTTAGCCCATATTTCGACAAAAATGCAATGCTTACCCCCTTGTGATTTTATCAGATTTTATCTGATTTTCGACAAAAATGCAAGGGCTTATCCCTTGTGATTTTATCAGATTTTAACCCAATTTCGACAAAAATGCAAGGCTCACCCCAGGTGGCTTTATCTGATTTTAGCCCAATTTCGACAAAAATGCAAGGCTTAGCCCTATCGGTCGGGGTGTTTATTTCTGGGGTAATTAGCTAAGATTCAAAACGGCTGACCTGCCAAAAATTGAAAAGTAATCTGACGTTTAGTTGTCCGAAAATAATCTTTGATTGGTTTTCAAGTGGCTGCTGAGAGGGACTTTTAACTAGTTTTGGAGTATATTTGAATATTTAGTATTTAGCATTGGTTGCTATGGGAGCTTATCTAGGGTTGTGCACCCTAGATAATTCCCTGGTAAAAACGCCCGCCCTCCCTCATGCGGTCAAAAATAGTTATGGTCAATTAGTTGCACGTGGATTCCAAGCTACATACAATGTAAAGTCCCGGGATTAAGTACCGACACTAACTAGCACAGTTGGATAAGTGCCGGGACTGTTTCACGCTCAGACGCCCCGGTCTGGGTTCGAGCCCGGCTGACCCTACATTATAGGTACAAGACTGCTTGATGTGGCTAAAGCGTGACTGGGGTTCTGTCTTGTTTTCCTCCTGATGGGCAGCGCCAATTCAAAGGTTAGGATCGGAAACAGGGGAGGACATGCTGTGGGTCGGAGGCCATTGCCATAAGGGAACTAGGGAAGCCGGATAGGGGCCAGTGTGTGCTATTAAACTGATTCCGGTGCCTGAAAGCCCGACAACCACAGCGTAACTTTTTACCTTTTTTATCCAGATTCAATTTGTACTTTTTAGGTGTTTTTTTTATGCAAAACCACAATAAAAGATACAAATAATATTGCAGCATTGTTTAATATTTGCGTTGCATTTATTTTGGAGGCCTTCGGAGATGCAACCTCAAAGGGGCCGACGGCGCCCGTTCCCCACCAACTACCTGACAGACTCGGTCCGTGATCTATTTCGAAAAAGATGCAACTTTTATCCGATTTTATCTGATTTCACAAAAATGCAAGGGCTTACTCCTTGTGATTTTATCTGATTTTAGTCCAAATTCGACAAAAATGCAAGGCTCACCCCATGTAACTATATCTGATTTTCGCCCAATTTTGAAAAAAATGCAATGCTTACCCCCTTGTGATTTTATCAGATTTTAGCCCATATTTCGACAAAAGTGTAAAGCTTACCCCCCTGTGATTTTAACAGATTTTAGCCCATTTTCGACAAAAATGCAAGGCTTAGCCCTTGTGATTTTATCAAATTTAAGCCCAATTTCGACAAAAAATGCAAGGCTTACCCCATGTGACTTTATCTGATCTTAACCCAATTTCCATAAAAATGCAAGGCTTACCCCATGTGACTTTATCTGATTTAAGCCCAATCTTGCCAAAAATGCAAGACTTATCCCTTGTTATTTTATCAATTTTAGCCCAATTTCGACAAAAATGCAAGGCTTACCCCTTGTGATTTTATCAGATTTTAGCCCAATTTCGACAAAAATGCAATGCTTACCCCTTGTGATTTTATCAGATTTTAGCCCATATTTCGACAAAAGTGTAAAGCTTACCCCCCTGTGATTTTAACAGATTTTAGCCCATTTTCGACAAAAATGCAAGGCTTAGCCCTTGTGATTTTATCAAATTTAAGCCCAATTTCGACAAAAAATGCAAGGCTTACCCCATGTGACTTTATCTGATCTTAACCCAATTTCCATAAAAATGCAAGGCTTACCCCATGTGACTTTATCTGATTTAAGCCCAATCTTGCCAAAAATGCAAGACTTATCCCTTGTTATTTTATCAATTTTAGCCCAATTTCGACAAAAATGCAAGGCTTACCCCTTGTGATTTTATCAGATTTTAGCCCAATTTCGACAAAAATGCAATGCTTACCCCCTTGTGATTTTATCAGATTTTAGCCCATATTTCGACAAAAGTGTAAAGCTTACCCCCCTGTGATTTTAACAGATTTTAGCCCATTTTCGACAAGAATGCAAGGCTTAGCCCTTGAGATTTAATCAAATTTAAGCCCAATTTCGACAAAAATGCAAGGCTTACCCCATGTGACTTTATCTGATCTTAACCCAATTTCCATAAAAATGCAAGGCTTACCCCATGTGACTTTATCTGATTTAAGCCCAATCTTGCCAAAAATGCAAGACTTATCCCTTGTTATTTTATCAATTTTAGCCCAATTTCGACAAAATTGCAAGGCTTACCCCTTGTGATTTTATCAGATTTTAGCCCAATTTCGACAAAAATGCAATGCTTTACCCCTTGTGATTTTATCAGATTTTAGCCCATATTTCGACAAAAGTGTAAAGCTTACCCCCCTGTGATTTTAACAGATTTTAGCCCATTTTCGACAAAAATGCAAGGCTTAGCCCTTGTGATTTTATCAAATTTAAGCCCAATTTCCACCAAAAATCCAAGGCTTACCCCATGTGACTTTATCTGATCTTAACCCAATTTCCATAAAAATGCAAGGCTTACCCCATGTGACTTTATCTGATTTAAGCCCAATCTTGCCAAAAATGCAAGACTTATCCCTTGTTATTTTATCAATTTTAGCCCAATTTCGACAAAATTGCAAGGCTTACCCCTTGTGATTTTATCAGATTTTAGCCCAATTTCGACAAAAATGAAATGATTACAAAATTGTTATATTATAAGATTTTAGCCCATATTTCGACAAAAGTGTAAAGCTTACCCCCCTGTGATTTTAACAGATTTTAGCCCATTTTCGACAAAAATGCAAGGCTTAGCCCTTGTGATTTTATCAAATTTAAGCCCAATTTCGACAAAAAATGCAAGGCTTACCCCATGTGACTTTATCTGATCTTAACCCAATTTCCATAAAAATGCAAGGCTTACCCCATGTGACTTTATCTGATTTAAGCCCAATCTTGCCAAAAATGCAAGACTTATCCCTTGTTATTTTATCAATTTTAGCCCAATTTCGACAAAAATGCAAGGCTTACCCCTTGTGATTTTATCAGATTTTAGCCCAATTTCGACAAAATGCAATGCTTACCCCTTGTGATTTTATCAGATTTTAGCCCATATTTCGACAAAAGTGTAAAGCTTACCCCCCTGTGATTTTAACAGATTTTAGCCCATTTTCGACAAAAATGCAAGGCTTAGCCCTTGTGATTTTATCAAATTTAAGCCCAATTTCGACAAAAATGCAAGGCTTACCCCATGTGACTTTATCTGATCTTAACCCAATTTCCATAAAAATGCAAGGCTTACCCCATGTGACTTTATCTGATTTAAGCCCAATCTTGCCAAAAATGCAAGACTTATCCCTTGTTATTTTATCAATTTTAGCCCAATTTCGACAAAAATGCAAGGCTTACCCCTTGTGATTTTATCAGATTTTAGCCCAATTTCGACAAAATAGCAATGCTTGCCCCTTGTGATTTTATCAGATTTTAGCCCATATTTCGACAAAAGTGTAAAGCTTACCCCCCTGTGATTTTAACAGATTTTAGCCCATTTTCGACAAAAATGCAAGGCTTAGCCCTTGTGATTTTATCAAATTTAAGCCCAATTTCGACAAAAAATGCAAGGCTTACCCCATGTGACTTTATCTGATCTTAACCCAATTTCCATAAAAATGCAAGGCTTACCCCATGTGACTTTATCTGATTTAAGCCCAATCTTGCCAAAAATGCAAGACTTATCCCTTGTTATTTTATCAATTTTAGCCCAATTTCGACAAAAATGCAAGGCTTACCCCTTGTGATTTTATCAGATTTTAGCCCAATTTCGACAAAAATGCAATGCTTACCCCCTTGTGATTTTATCAGATTTTAGCCCATATTTCGACAAAAGTGTAAAGCTTACCCCCCTGTGATTTTAACAGATTTTAGCCCATTTTCGACAAAATTGCAAGGCTTAGCCCTTGTGATTTTATCAAATTTAAGCCCAATTTCGACTAAAAATGCAAGGCTTACCCCATGTGACTTTATCTGATCTTAACCCAATTTCCATAAAAATGCAAGGCTTACCCCATGTGACTTTATCTGATTTAAGCCCAATCTTGCCAAAAATGCAAGACTTATCCCTTGTTATTTTATCAATTTTAGCCCAATTTCGACAAAAATGCAAGGCTTACCCCTTGTGATTTTATCAGATTTTAGCCCAATTTCGACAAAATGCAATGCTTACCCCTTGTGATTTTATCCGATTTTAGCCCATTTTCGACAAAAGTGTAAAGCTTACCCCCCTGTGATTTTAACAGATTTTAGCCCATTTTCGACAAAATGCAAGGCTTAGCCCTTGTGATTTTATCAAATTTAAGCCCAACCTCGACACAACATGCAAGGCTTACCCCATGTGACTTTATCTGATCTTAACCCAATTTCCATAAAAATGCAAGGCTTACCCCATGTGACTTTATCTGATTTAAGCCCAATCTTGCCAAAAATGCAAGACTTATCCCTTGTTATTTTATCAATTTTAGCCCAATTTCGACAAAATTGCAAGGCTTACCCCTTGTGATTTTATCGGAATTAAGCCAAATTTCGACAAAAATGCATGGCTTAGCCCTTGTGATTTTATCAGATTTTAGCCCATATTTCGACAAAAGTGTAAAGCTTACCCCCCTGTGATTTTAACAGATTTTAGCCCATTTTCGACAAAAATGCAAGGCTTAGCCCTTGTGATTTTATCAAATTTAAGCCCAATTTCGACAAAAAATGCAAGGCTTACCCCATGTGACTTTATCTGATCTTAACCCAATTTCCATAAAAATGCAAGGCTTACCCCATGTGACTTTATCTGATTTAAGCCCAATCTTGCCAAAAATGCAAGACTTATCCCTTGTTATTTTATCAATTTTAGCCCAATTTCGACAAAAATGCAAGGCTTACCCCTTGTGATTTTATCAGATTTTAGCCCAATTTCGACAAAAATGCAATGCTTACCCCCTTGTGATTTTATCAGATTTTAGCCCATATTTCGACAAAAGTGTAAAGCTTACCCCCCTGTGATTTTAACAGATTTTAGCCCATTTTCGACAAAATGCAAGGCTTAGCCCTTGTGATTTTATCAAATTTAAGCCCAATTTCGACAAAAAATGCAAGGCTTACCCCATGTGACTTTATCTGATCTTAACCCAATTTCCATAAAAATGCAAGGCTTACCCCATGTGACTTTATCTGATTTAAGCCCAATCTTGCCAAAAATGCAAGACTTATCCCTTGTTATTTTATCAATTTTAGCCCAATTTCGACAAAAATGCAAGGCTTACCCCTTGTGATTTTATCAGATTTTAACCCAATTTCCATAAAAATGCAATGCTTACCCCCTTGTGATTTTATCAGATTTTAGCCCATATTTCGACAAAAGTGTAAAGCTTACCCCCCTGTGATTTTAACAGATTTTAGCCCATTTTCGACAAAAATGCAAGGCTTAGCCCTTGTGATTTTATCAGATTTTAACCCAATTTCGACAAAAATGCAAGGCTCACCCCAGGTGGCTTTATCTGATTTTAGCCCAATTTCGACAAAAATGCAAGGCTTAGCCCTATCGGTCGGGGTGTTTATTTCTGGGGTAATTAGCTAAGATTCAAAACGGCTGACCTGCCAAAAATTGAAAAGTAATCTGACGTTTAGTTGTCCGAAAATAATCTTTGATTGGTTTTCAAGTGGCTGCTGAGAGGGACTTTTAACTAGTTTTGGAGTATATTTGAATATTTAGTATTTAGCATTGGTTGCTATGGGAGCTTATCTAGGGTTGTGCACCCTAGATAATTCCCTGGTAAAAACGCCCGCCCTCCCTCATGCGGTCAAAAATAGTTATGGTCAATTAGTTGCACGTGGATTCCAAGCTACATACAATGTAAAGTCCCGGGATTAAGTACCGACACTAACTAGCACAGTTGGATAAGTGCCGGGACTGTTTCACGCTCAGACGCCCCGGTCTGGGTTCGAGCCCGGCTGACCCTACATTATAGGTACAAGACTGCTTGATGTGGCTAAAGCGTGACTGGGGTTCTGTCTTGTTTTCCTCCCTGATGGGCAGCGCCAATTCAAAGGTTAGGATCGGAAACAGGGGAGGACATGCTGTGGGTCGGAGGCCATTGCCATAAGGGAACTAGGGAAGCCGGATAGGGGCCAGTGTGTGCTATTAAACTGATTCCGGTGCCTGAAAGCCCGACAACCACAGCGTAACTTTTTACCTTTTTTATCCAGATTCAATTTGTACTTTTTAGGTGTTTTTTTTATGCAAAACCACAATAAAAGATACAAATAATATTGCAGCATTGTTTAATATTTGCGTTGCATTTATTTTGGAGGCCTTCGGAGATGCAACCTCAAAGGGGCCGACGGCGCCCCGTTCCCCACCAACTACCTGACAGACTCGGTCCGTGATCTATTTCGAAAAAGATGCAACTTTTATCCGATTTTATCTGATTTCACAAAAATGCAAGGGCTTACTCCTTGTGATTTTATCTGATTTTAGTCCAAATTCGACAAAATGCAAGGCTCACCCCATGTAACTATATCTGATTTTCGCCCAATTTTGAAAAAAATGCAATGCTTACCCCCTTGTGATTTTATCAGATTTTAGCCCATATTTCGACAAAAGTGTAAAGCTTACCCCCCTGTGATTTTAACAGATTTTAGCCCATTTTCGACAAAATGCAAGGCTTAGCCCTTGTGATTTTATCAAATTTAAGCCCAATTTCGACAAAAATGCAAGGCTTACCCCATGTGACTTTATCTGATCTTAACCCAATTTCCATAAAAATGCAAGGCTTACCCCATGTGACTTTATCTGATTTAAGCCCAATCTTGCCAAAAATGCAAGACTTATCCCTTGTTATTTTATCAATTTTAGCCCAATTTCGACAAAAATGCAAGGCTTACCCCTTGTGATTTTATCAGATTTTAGCCCAATTTCGACAAAAATGCAATGCTTACCCCCTTGTGATTTTATCAGATTTTAGCCCATATTTCGACAAAAGTGTAAAGCTTACCCCCCTGTGATTTTAACAGATTTTAGCCCATTTTCGACAAAAATGCAAGGCTTAGCCCTTGTGATTTTATCAAATTTAAGCCCAATTTCGACAAAAAATGCAAGGCTTACCCCATGTGACTTTATCTGATCTTAACCCAATTTCCATAAAAATGCAAGGCTTACCCCATGTGACTTTATCTGATTTAAGCCCAATCTTGCCAAAAATGCAAGACTTATCCCTTGTTATTTTATCAATTTTAGCCCAATTTCGACAAAAATGCAAGGCTTACCCCTTGTGATTTTATCAGATTTTAGCCCAATTTCGACAAAATGCAATGCTTACCCCTTGTGATTTTATCAGATTTTAGCCCATATTTCGACAAAAGTGTAAAGCTTACCCCCCTGTGATTTTAACAGATTTTAGCCCATTTTCGACAAAAATGCAAGGCTTAGCCCTTGTGATTTTATCAAATTTAAGCCCAATTTCGACACAAATGCAAGGCTTACCCCATGTGACTTTATCTGATCTTAACCCAATTTCCATAAAAATGCAAGGCTTACCCCATGTGACTTTATCTGATTTAAGCCCAATCTTGCCAAAAATGCAAGACTTATCCCTTGTTATTTTATCAATTTTAGCCCAATTTCGACAAAAATGCAAGGCTTACCCCTTGTGATTTTATCAGATTTTAGCCCAATTTCGACAAAATGCAATGCTTACCCCTTGTGATTTTATCAGATTTTAGCCCATATTTCGACAAAAGTGTAAAGCTTACCCCCCTGTGATTTTAACAGATTTTAGCCCATTTTCGACAAAAATGCAAGGCTTAGCCCTTGTGATTTTATCAAATTTAAGCCCAATTTCGACAAAAATGCAAGGCTTACCCCATGTGACTTTATCTGATCTTAACCCAATTTCCATAAAAATGCAAGGCTTACCCCATGTGACTTTATCTGATTTAAGCCCAATCTTGCCAAAAATGCAAGACTTATCCCTTGTTATTTTATCAATTTTAGCCCAATTTCGACAAAAATGCAAGGCTTACCCTTGTGATTTTATCAGATTTTAGCCCAATTTCGACAAAATGCAATGCTTACCCCTTGTGATTTTATCAGATTTTAGCCCATATTTCGACAAAAGTGTAAAGCTTACCCCCCTGTGATTTTAACAGATTTTAGCCCATTTTCGACAAAATGCAAGGCTTAGCCCTTGTGATTTTATCAAATTTAAGCCCAATTTCGACCAAAAATGCAAGGCTTACCCCATGTGACTTTATCTGATCTTAACCCAATTTCCATAAAAATGCAAGGCTTACCCCATGTGACTTTATCTGATTTAAGCCCAATCTTGCCAAAAATGCAAGACTTATCCCTTGTTATTTTATCAATTTTAGCCCAATTTCGACAAAAATGCAAGGCTTACCCTTGTGATTTTATCAGATTTTAGCCCAATTTCGACAAAATGCAATGCTTACCCCTTGTGATTTTATCAGATTTTAGCCCATATTTCGACAAAAGTGTAAAGCTTACCCCCCTGTGATTTTAACAGATTTTAGCCCATTTTCGACAAAAATGCAAGGCTTAGCCCTTGTGATTTTATCAAATTTAAGCCCAATTTCGACAAAATATGCAAGGCTTACCCCATGTGACTTTATCTGATCTTAACCCAATTTCCATAAAAATGCAAGGCTTACCCCATGTGACTTTATCTGATTTAAGCCCAATCTTGCCAAAAATGCAAGACTTATCCCTTGTTATTTTATCAATTTTAGCCCAATTTCGACAAAAATGCAAGGCTTACCCCTTGTGATTTTATCAGATTTTAGCCCAATTTCGACAAAAATGCAATGCTTACACCCTTGTTATTTTATCAGATTTTAGCCCATATTTCGACAAAAGTGTAAAGCTTACCCCCCTGTGATTTTAACAGATTTTAGCCCATTTTCGACAAAAATGCAAGGCTTAGCCCTTGTGATTTTATCAAAATTAAGCCCAATTTCTAAAAAAAATGCAAGGCTTACCCCATGTGACTTTATCTGATCTTAACCCAATTTCCATAAAAATGCAAGGCTTACCCCATGTGACTTTATCTGATTTAAGCCCAATCTTGCCAAAAATGCAAGACTTATCCCTTGTTATTTTATCAATTTTAGCCCAATTTCGACAAAAATGCAAGGCTTACCCCTTGTGATTTTATCAGATTTTAGCCCAATTTCGACAAAAATGCAATGCTTACCCCTTGTGATTTTATCAGATTTTAGCCCATATTTCGACAAAAGTGTAAAGCTTACCCCCCTGTGATTTTAACAGATTTTAGCCCATTTTCGACAAAAATGCAAGGCTTAGCCCTTGTGATTTTATCAAATTTAAGCCCAATTTCGACAAAAATGCAAGGCTTACCCCATGTGACTTTATCTGATCTTAACCCAATTTCCATAAAAATGCAAGGCTTACCCCATGTGACTTTATCTGATTTAAGCCCAATCTTGCCAAAAATGCAAGACTTATCCCTTGTTATTTTATCAATTTTAGCCCAATTTCGACAAAAATGCAAGGCTTACCCCTTGTGATTTTATCAGATTTTAGCCCAATTTCGACAAAAATGCAATGCTTACCCCTTGTGATTTTATCAGATTTTAGCCCATATTTCGACAAAAGTGTAAAGCTTACCCCCCTGTGATTTTAACAGATTTTAGCCCATTTTCGACAAAAATGCAAGGCTTAGCCCTTGTGATTTTATCAAATTTAAGCCCAATTTCGACTAAAAATGCAAGGCTTACCCCATGTGACTTTATCTGATCTTAACCCAATTTCCATTAAAATGCAAGGCTTACCCCATGTGACTTTATCTGATTTAAGCCCAATCTTGCCAAAAATGCAAGACTTATCCCTTGTTATTTTATCAATTTTAGCCCAATTTCGACAAAAATGCAAGGCTTACCCCTTGTGATTTTATCAGATTTTAGCCCAATTTCGACGAAAATGCAATGCTTACCCCCTTGTGATTTTATCAGATTTTAGCCCATATTTCGACAAAAGTGTAAAGCTTACCCCCCTGTGATTTTAACAGATTTTAGCCCATTTTCGACAAAAATGCAAGGCTTAGCCCTTGTGATTTTATCAAATTTAAGCCCAATTTCGACCAAAAATGCAAGGCTTACCCCATGTGACTTTATCTGATCTTAACCCAATTTCCCATATAATGCAAGGCTTACCCCCTGTGACTTTATCTGATTTAAGCCCAATCTTGCCAAAAATGCAAGACTTATCCCTTGTTATTTTATCAATTTTAGCCCAATTTCGACAAAATTGCAAGGCTTACGCCTTGTGATTTTATCAGATTTTAGCCCAATGTCGACAATAATGCAATGCTTACCCCTTGTGATTTTATCAGATTTTAGCCCATATTTCGACAAAAGTGTAAAGCTTACCCCCCTGTGATTTTAACAGATTTTAGCCCATTTTCGACAAAATGCAAGGCTTAGCCCTTGTGATTTTATCAAATTTAAGCCCAATTTCGACAAAAATGCAAGGCTTACCCCATGTGACTTTATCTGATCTTAACCCAATTTCCATAAAAATGCAAGGCTTACCCCATGTGACTTTATCTGATTTAAGCCCAATCTTGCCAAAAATGCAAGACTTATCCCTTGTTATTTTATCAATTTTAGCCCAATTTCGACAAAAATGCAAGGCTTACCCCTTGTGATTTTATCAGATTTTAGCCCAATTTCGACAAAAATGCAATGCTTACCCCCTTGTGATTTTATCAGATTTTAGCCCATATTTCGACAAAAGTGTAAAGCTTACCCCCTGTGATTTTAACAGATTTTAGCCCATTTTCGACAAAAATGCAAGGCTTAGCCCTTGTGATTTTATCAAATTTAAGCCCAATTTCGACAAAAATGCAAGGCTTACCCCATGTGACTTTATCTGATCTTAACCCAATTTCCATAAAAATGCAAGGCTTACCCCATGTGACTTTATCTGATTTAAGCCCAATCTTGCCAAAAATGCAAGACTTATCCCTTGTTATTTTATCAATTTTAGCCCAATTTCGACAAAATTGCAAGGCTTAGGCCTTGTGATTTTATCAGATTTTAGCCCAATTTCGACACAAATGCAATGCTTACCCCCTTGTGATTTTATCAGATTTTAGCCCATATTTCGACAAAAGTGTAAAGCTTACCCCCCTGTGATTTTAACAGATTTTAGCCCATTTTCGACAAAAATGCAAGGCTTAGCCCTTGTGATTTTATCAAATTTAAGCCCAATTTCGACAAAAATGCAAGGCTTACCCCATGTGACTTTATCTGATCTTAACCCAATTTCCATAAAAATGCAAGGCTTACCCCATGTGACTTTATCTGATTTAAGCCCAATCTTGCCAAAAATGCAAGACTTATCCCTTGTTATTTTATCAATTTTAGCCCAATTTCGACAAAAATGCAAGGCTTACCCCTTGTGATTTTATCAGATTTTAGCCCAATTTCGACAAAAATGCAATGCTTACCCCCTTGTGATTTTATCAGATTTTAGCCCATATTTCGACAAAAATGCATTTTTTATCAGATTTTATCTGATTTCACAAAAATGCAAGGGCTTATCCCTTGTGATTTTATCAGATTTTAACCCAATTTCGACAAAAATGCAAGGCTCACCCCAGGTGGCTTTATCTGATTTTAGCCCAATTTCGACAAAAATGCAAGGCTTAGCCCTATCGGTCGGGGTGTTTATTTCTGGGGTAATTAGCTAAGATTCAAAACGGCTGACCTGCCAAAAATTGAAAAGTAATCTGACGTTTAGTTGTCCGAAAATAATCTTTGATTGGTTTTCAAGTGGCTGCTGAGAGGGACTTTTAACTAGTTTTGGAGTATATTTGAATATTTAGTATTTAGCATTGGTTGCTATGGGAGCTTATCTAGGGTTGTGCACCCTAGATAATTCCCTGGTAAAAACGCCCGCCCTCCCTCATGCGGTCAAAAATAGTTATGGTCAATTAGTTGCACGTGGATTCCAAGCTACATACAATGTAAAGTCCCGGGATTAAGTACCGACACTAACTAGCACAGTTGGATAAGTGCCGGGACTGTTTCACGCTCAGACGCCCCGGTCTGGGTTCGAGCCCGGCTGACCCTACATTATAGGTACAAGACTGCTTGATGTGGCTAAAGCGTGACTGGGGTTCTGTCTTGTTTTCCTCCTGATGGGCAGCGCCAATTCAAAGGTTAGGATCGGAAACAGGGGAGGACATGCTGTGGGTCGGAGGCCATTGCCATAAGGGAACTAGGGAAGCCGGATAGGGGCCAGTGTGTGCTATTAAACTGATTCCGGTGCCTGAAAGCCCGACAACCACAGCGTAACTTTTTACCTTTTTTATCCAGATTCAATTTGTACTTTTTAGGTGTTTTTTTTATGCAAAACCACAATAAAAGATACAAATAATATTGCAGCATTGTTTAATATTTGCGTTGCATTTATTTTGGAGGCCTTCGGAGATGCAACCTCAAAGGGGCCGACGGCGCCCCGTTCCCCACCAACTACCTGACAGACTCGGTCCGTGATCTATTTCGAAAAAGATGCAACTTTTATCCGATTTTATCTGATTTCACAAAAATGCAAGGGCTTACTCCTTGTGATTTTATCTGATTTTAGTCCAAATTCGACAAAAATGCAAGGCTCACCCCATGTAACTATATCTGATTTTCGCCCAATTTTGAAAAAAATGCAATGCTTACCCCCTTGTGATTTTATCAGATTTTAGCCCATATTTCGACAAAAGTGTAAAGCTTACCCCCCTGTGATTTTAACAGATTTTAGCCCATTTTCGACAAAAATGCAAGGCTTAGCCCTTGTGATTTTATCAAATTTAAGCCCAATTTCGACAAAAAATGCAAGGCTTACCCCATGTGACTTTATCTGATCTTAACCCAATTTCCATAAAAATGCAAGGCTTACCCCATGTGACTTTATCTGATTTAAGCCCAATCTTGCCAAAAATGCAAGACTTATCCCTTGTTATTTTATCAATTTTAGCCCAATTTCGACAAAAATGCAAGGCTTACCCCTTGTGATTTTATCAGATTTTAGCCCAATTTCGACAAAAATGCAATGCTTACCCCCTTGTGATTTTATCAGATTTTAGCCCATATTTCGACAAAAGTGTAAAGCTTACCCAACAGTGATAGTCGCAGATTTTAGCCCATTTTCGACAAAAATGCAAGGCTTAGCCCTTGTGATTTTATCAAATTTAAGCCCAATTTCGACAAAAATTGCAAGGCTTACCCCATGTGACTTTATCTGATCTTAACCCAATTTCCATAAAAATGCAAGGCTTACCCCATGTGACTTTATCTGATTTAAGCCCAATCTTGACAATATTCAAAGTCTTATCCCTTGTTATTTTATCAATTTTAGCCCAATTTCGACAAAAATGCAAGGCTTACCCCTTGTGATTTTATCAGATTTTAGCCCAATTTCGACAAAAATGCAATGCTTACCCCTTGTGATTTTATCAGATTTTAGCCCATATTTCGACAAAAGTGTAAAGCTTACCCCCCTGTGATTTTAACAGATTTTAGCCCATTTTCGACAAAATGCAAGGCTTAGCCCTTGTGATTTTATCAAATTTAAGCCCAATTTCGACAAAAATGCAAGGCTTACCCCATGTGACTTTATCTGATCTTAACCCAATTTCCATAAAATGCAAGGCTTACCCCATGTGACTTTATCTGATTTAAGCCCAATCTTGCCAAAAATGCAAGACTTATCCCTTGTTATTTTATCAATTTTAGCCCAATTTCGACAAAAATGCAAGGCTTACCCCTTGTGATTTTATCAGATTTTAGCCCAATTTCGACAAAAATGCAATGCTTACCCCTTGTGATTTTATCAGATTTTAGCCCATATTTCGACAAAAGTGTAAAGCTTACCTACCTGTGATTTTAACAGATTTTAGCCCATTTTCGACAAAAATGCAAGGCTTAGCCCTTGTGATTTTATCAAATTTAAGCCCAATTTCGACAAAAATTGCAAGGCTTACCCCATGTGACTTTATCTGATCTTAA